>CAUYRH010101505.1:0-36608 GCA_963574655.1 Perodicticus potto | reverse complement strand
AAATACAAGGAATAATTTCTACTCTTTTAAATTTGCTGAGGTTAGTCTTGTGACCTAAGATGTGATTAATTTTGGAGGATGTTCCATGGGCTGATGAGAAGAATGTGTATTCAGTTTTGTTAGAATGAAATGTTCTGTAGATATCTGTTAAGTGCAAATGTTGGATGGTTAAGTTTAGGTCTAAAATTTCTTTGCTTAGCTTCTTTTTGTAGGATCTATCCAACACTGCCAAAGGAATGTTAAAATCTTTGACAATTATGGTGCAAGAGGAAATCAAATTGCTCATGTCTGTTAGAGTCTGTCTTATAAATTAAAGTGCATTCTTCTTGGGATGCATAAATGTTAATAATTGAAATCTCATCAAGTTGAGTGTTGCCCTTAACAAATATGAAGTGACCATCATTATCTTTCCTTACTTTTGTTGATTTAAAGCCTATTGTGTCTGTGAATAAAATTGTAACACCTGCTTTTTTCTGATTCCCATTTGCCTGAATTATAGATGACCATCCCTTCACCCTGAGTCTATGTTTATCTTTTAAGGTAAGGTAAGATTCTAGAATTCAACTGATGTCTGTCCTAAGTTTTTGTATCCAATCAGCCATCTTATGCCTCTTTAGAGGGCAATTAAAGCCATTCACATTAATTAAGAGTATTGATAACCCAGATAGTATTTTGGGTATCAAGTTTTTCAGAAGTCCAGTGGACATTTTTAATCCTTTCATCACTGTGGAAGTTGGAATTTTTCAAAAGTTTCTGCATGAGTTTATTTTGTTGGTGGACAATTGTGCTATTCATTATGGAGGATCAGTCTGAGAATATCCTGGAGAGCTGGTTTAGTTATGGCAAATTTCTTCAACATGTGCATGTCATTAAAGTGTTTAATTTCTCCATCATAGAAGAAACTCAGATTAGCTGGATACAGGATCCTGGGTTGAAAGTTATTTTGTTTTAGGAGATTAAAAGTCAATAACCACTCTCTTCTAGCTTGAAGGGTTTCAGCAGAGAGATCTGCAGTCATTCTAATGTTCTTCCCCTTGTAGGTTATGGTTTTCTTACGTCTGGTGGCTTGTAGAATTTTCTCCTTCATATTAACTTTGGCAAAGCTAATTATAATGTGTCTATGAGAATTTTTATTTGGATTGAGTCGTGCTAGTGTTCTGAAACTGTCTTCTATCTGAATTTCAGATTCTCTTGGCATGTCTGGAAAATTCTCTTTGATTATTTCATGAAGAAAAGCCTCTGTATCCTTCGCAGCAACCTCATCACCTTCAGGTATTCCTATAAGAAGAATATTAGATGTCTTTGAATTATCCCAGAGCTCTCTGAGAGAAAGATCTGTTTTTTTTCCACACTTTTTTTCCCCTTTGAGCATTTGGGAACGTTAAAAAGCTTTGTCTTCAATGTCAGAGATCCTTTCTTCTGCCTGCTCCATTCTTTTACTGAAGGATTCTACTGTAGTTCTCAGAGCTTTGAGGGCTGCAAGTTCGTGCCTTATTGTGTCAAAATCTTTGGTGATTTTCCCTTTGAATTCATTGAATTCTCGAGACATCCTTTGAATTACTCCTTGAAATTCTAATTCCATCTTTACCTCCATTCTGCTGATCTTATTTGCTATCCAAATTCTGAACTCGATTTCTGACATCTCAGCCATTTGTTTATAAATGGGATCTTGTGCTGTGTCTGCCGTATTGTTCCTTGAGGGGAGTTGATCTACTCTGATTATTCATGTTGCCAGTGTTTTTCTGCTGATTCCGCCTCATGATTGTTTTTCACTGTTTGCTAGATGGGCAGGTAAGGTGATATTGGATTGGGAGTTCCTGGAGTTGTGGTTAACTAGCCCTTTGTCAAGGATCTGGGACTGGTGATTGCAGCTTTCCCCCCTACAACTTTGCAAAGGAACCGTAAAGTATTACAGTCTGAGGCTGAGGAAACCTGCTTGGTATGGTGGGGTTAGGTGGCTCTGTCTTGTATTCAGCTGGTTCTTGGCTGATTCTAGTAGATCAGTAACTCTGGTGAAGTCTTAGCTGTGGAGAAATACAAGCCCACTGAGACACCCCAACCCCCATGGACAACAACTGGAAAAGGAAAATCAACCCTCCTTGTTACCACACAACCAGGGTACCACCCGAGACAGTGCTTGTGTGGTTGGCCCAGGTTAAGAGTTCCAACCAATTGACCCAGTCAGTACAAACTCTCAAGTGGGAGAGTTTGAAAGGTCTCCAGCAACTAGATGGCAGAAGTTTCCTGGCTGCTCAAATTTGGTTTACTCTGGTGCTCAGTGGAATCAGAAAGGCCCACCCAGTAGCAGAGTTGGGCCAGGGGGTTATGTCTCTTTCTCCACTTTGCTTCTTCTCTTTCACGCCCAGTCACTGGTGACCCCACAGGGCTGAGGTCCTGCTCCCTCCAATAAGCAGATGTGCCAGGGCTTAGCGTCTGTCAGAGTGACCCTCCACGGCTGGGTCACTACCCTCTGCCACCAGCCAGCTGGGGGAGCTGAGTCCTGCCTGCCTTGGATACTCAATAGCCACTGGCGAGTGTTCCACTTGAACTCAGTCTAATCCCGAGGGTAACAAGTCAGCAAATGCTTTTCTCCCTCAGCCACTGCACCTTTGCCCCTGCTGCTCTGCAGCACTGGTATCCCTGTAGAGCGAGTTCTGGTTTCCTCTGGCAGTCCTCAGAGTTGGGGAGGTGCCTCTCTGAGGTTAGACCCCAGCAGGATCGCTCTCTTGTTAGTGGATCTTTGAGGAAAGTGACCCTGTGCAGCTCCCAGGAGACTGCCACAGCCAGTCTTCAGCTTAATTGGGTACTTTCTGGACATTCTCCTTTACTCTGGATGGGAGCTTGGGTAGGACCTTGGCTCCAGTCAACCATCCTGCCCCTCCCCCTGCAATGTGATATTCTTTACAGATCAAGTCAGCATATAGATAAGTAAAACTTAAGCAGGTTTCCAGAATTTATCTGTGTCTCTGTATGTTGAGTCTGATTTATGCAGGACTGTGTAGAGGAATATAGCTAAACAAATGGTATTGTGAATTGAGTATAGAAGACCAGGAGAGGAAATGGATGGTTCTAGCTAGTGTGTTTTTGTGGGGTTTGTTTGTTTGTTCTTTGAGACAGATTGTCACACTGTTGCCGCAGATTAGAGTGCCCTATGTTAGCCTAGCTCACAGCAACCTCAAATCACACTCCCCGGTTCAATATTTTCCTGCATCAGCCTGCTGCATAGGCAGGACTACAGGCACCTGCTAATTTTTCTATATTTAGTAGAGACGGGATCTTGCTCTTGCTTAAGCTGGTCTTGAACTCCTAAGTGCAAGTGATCTTCCTACCATGCCTAGGCCTCCCAGAGTGCTGGCATAACTGCTGCCCAGCCTGGTTAGTGTGTTTAAAGGGACCAACACACTGAAGAAAAGGAATATGCTTCCTGTATCTAGACGGAAGACGAGAGAGTCAGCTCTCTGGGTGTGTGGAGATTTTCTCCCCTCCTCTGGCCACAGGAAAGGGTTTGTGATTTACATTCTTGGACCTTGCATAAGTTAAGGTACCTGAAAGTTGATTATATCAACTTGAGTAGACAATAATCTTGAGGGTCCTCTTCCACTTTCTAAATTAGCTTGCAGAAATGTGTAGCTGAATTGAATCTTATATTTCACCCCCTAATCAGTGAGTTGGGATGCGTGTTGGCAAGTCACCTCCCACTTCATGAATGCACTGTCTACTTGTTCACTTGTTACACTTTTGATTTATAAATTAGCTCTCTTTTACCTCATCTTGGATCCTTTACTCATCCTTAATATATTGACAGGCAGAAAAGCGCTGCACAGAAACAGTCACATTATCCCTGATCTTATTCCACCAGAACTCCACCTCCCCACTCTTTGTGTTTCAAATATCTGTGAATAAAAAGTCTCTTTATATCACTTTACTTAATGTACTCATCAGATATATTAGGAGATATGGGAACTTCTGTAATACTTGATAATCATTAAAGATAGTTACAAATATTTGAATTTGAGAATCATCTGCATGTGGAAATGACTTGTAAGGTTTACATGCCTTCTGGGAAAAACATCTTTAACCTGGTGGCTGAGCTGAGCTTTGAGAAGGAAGAGGAAGAGCAAAAGATGGAGGAAAAGAGGTGAATTGAGGGGAAAGCTTCTGAGTACTCACATCTGCTCAAAATGAAGGACCTCATTTAAAGTCATATACATGATCTATGTGTTTATGACTTAATTAAAAAAAAAAGAAAAAGATAGAAAGAAAGTGTTATTTTGCTCTCTGCTACCATCTCTCTTGCTGGCCTATCACCTCTTGAAAGTGGTGGCAAGAATTGAAACCAGCAGACCACCTGTAGGGCTTAAGCCATTGTGTTAAGCTCTCACCAAACCGCTAGTTCCCCTCTTTCATCACTTACCATCAAGCCTGGAGGCTTTTTCTCTAGTGTGGCCACACTGGAAAGGGCCTGGACTTTGTTGTTCATCAGTCCAGGTTTCTAAATGTCTCTGGTACTTACTATCTTTAGACCCTGAAGCTGACTTACTAAATTCTTTGAGCCTTGGTTTCATCAACTATAGAAAGAAGGCAGTATCTATCAACCTCGTGGTATTCAGTTAAATTATTATTTCTCGTGTATTCAGATATAATTAAAATGAGTATCGCATATGTAGGACCTAAACTAGTGCATGACACAGGGCACTTAAATGGCAACTAGATCCCTCCAATGGTGGCCTGACTTTGGAAAGATCTTCCGGTACTCACAGCAGCTGAGAACTCTCAACACAAACATCTGTAAGAAACTAACAGTTGCAGTTATGTAAAAGCAGAGAAATCACTGGCATCTCCCTTGGTATTGTTTGCCATGAATGGACTTTGCAAAATGACTTAGATCTGTCTGGAAAATTCTCTGCACAGCAGAGAAAAATGTACTGATGTGAGAGGAGGATGGTAGACATGTTTAAACATTCACAGTATACAAGGGTGTCCTCAAAGTCACCACACCTGGGGAAAATGGGAAACTGTAACTAAACATACTTTTATTTATAAAACATTCATTATAAAATTTTAAAGAGGTGGCTTAGAGAACATTTTGTAAATGTTTTATACATTTGCGTAATGAATATTTTGGAAGTAAAGGTACTTTTAGATATATTTTTCCATTTTCCCCCATGTATGCTGACTTTTGGGTCATCCTAGACATATAAGGCAGTGTTACAAATATTTCACGTATCTTAAATAATGTTAATTATTAATGATTAATGATTTTTATACCACTGACAAGCCTCTGACAAAGGTCCAATATTATTCTCATTTTTCAGATGAGAAATCTAAGCCAGAGAGAAGTCACCTGTAAAGTGGTCAAGTGAGGGGTACCTCAGTAGGCACTTTCTGCCAGAGAGCTGGGTGGGCATGTCTGTAATTCCCTTACCTTTCTCCTCACACTTGCACAACAGTTGCAGTGGCACCAACCAAAATATCCTCAGGTGATAGCAATTCAAAGAGTAGGAAGGAAATGGCTTTGTCTCCAGGGGCACTCTCTTTCTTTAAGAGTTGAGATTATTCCCCCAGAAAGCCCCAGTTGGACTTGTCCCTTGCGAATTATTTTCTAGAACTATGTCATGTCATGTAGTCACTGTGAGCTACAAGGGAGTCTGGGTAAGGGACCACTTGGTCAAAGAGAATGGAGGTTCCTTGATCGACTTCAACCAAATGAGATTCAGGCCATAGATCTGGGCATAATGCTATAAGAAACTTGGTGTTCTTCAAGTAAGTGGGTGGATCAACTGAATCTGCCCTGTATGAGCTTCTGAGACCAATAGAGTTAGAAAGAATGTAGAGCTGACATCATTCTATGAACAACTGAAATGCAGGTTGTAACATGCCCAAATTAGCATAGAGAGGTTCAGGGTGAGAGTTCAAACCCAGAATCCTTTGTTCCATACCAGTGATTTTTTTTTTCTCAATCTGAGTGCCTTAGAGTTTCTGTAAAAATTTTATTAAAATATTATGTTAAGGATTTTTTAAAAATATGACTAAATACACATGTGATTTTCACACAGTAAGAAGTGGACACAATGCAATCCCTAGTATCAACAATATAATTCTGTGTTACCTGTTGACTTGGTTTTCATTGTTGCTATTTTTCCAATATAAAGTAAAGCATCTCCTGCCACCTCTACTTAACCATGAAGTCTCCTGAGATTGCAAGTAGGCTATTGAAAACTATTCATAACCATTTATCCATGTAGATTTGGATTTTCTCAATACTAGACAACCACTAGAAAATAATCAATTGGGTGTTGACAATGATATAAAACTGCAGTGGCTCCAAGCAAATCTGAAATAAATCTCTAATTTCAGATTGTCCTGTGTATCCAAACAGCTGCATTATTCTCACTGGCTGATTTAATATTTCCCTCATCCCTGCTTACCTCCCTAGTCACTCTCCACTGGTTCTCTCTGTTCCAGAAGCCTCTGTCTCAATCCTGGGAGCACTTTCTTGTCTAACCACTTTTCTTTCCACATGATATTCTCACTAGGAAACACTCCTCACGTAATGAGACTTAGCACATTCTTGATGTCCCAGAAATGGCACTTTCTTCCCTGACCTCCAGGATTAGTCAATTTACAGAGTTCCACACTCCTTTCATTCACTTGTCACTTTACAGAACCTCCATAATTGACCACCTCCCTACAGTGACTACCACCTTAAGTTGACCTAATTTTCGAAGACCTGATATGCAGTACATGTATGTGTCAACACAATAGGCCTAGTTCCTTATGGTGACCACCTCTGTAAGTTGACCAGTTTGTTGCAGGTCCTTGGGTGGTCAATTTATAGAGGTTCTACTGTATTGCATTCATTCCTATCTTTATTTTTGGTTTGAGAATGGTCTGAGGGCAGCAACATGGATGCCCCCTTCGCTGCTGAGTCCTCAGCTTCTAAGAAAATGCAGAGCAATTACCTCTGAGGAAATAAATGTAACTTGAAAACAAAACTTGAAATTAGATGTAATATCAATAAGGAGTAAATGATGAGGTGAATTTTCTGATTATTAAAGAAAAGCTTATTAAATTGAAGGATGACATATAAAAGTGAAGTATACAAATGCACGAATTTTAAGTGTACAACTTAGTGCACAATTTCTCTATTTGGTTAACCATCATCCACACGATGTGTAGAATACTTAGTGTCTGATGACTTTCCCTCATGTCACAGCCACTCCTCACCTCCCACTCCCAAAGGCAACCACTATTCTGAATTCTATCACCATTGATTAGTTTTTGCTGGTTCTTAAATTTCAGATACATTGAAATTATTAAATATATACTGTTCATTCATGGTTTTGTTCATTCAACGTAATATTTGCAAGATGCATCCATGTTATGTGTACTAGTCATGTATTAGTTTATTTCCTCTCATTATTTTATAGTTCTCCACTATATGAATATAGCATAATGTAGTAATTCATTCTCTTTTCTATAATTTTTGACTTTTAACTTTTTTTTTATGAAGGTAGAGTATGGCTCTGTCACCCAAGCTAGAGTGCTGTGTTATTAACTGAGCTCATAGCAACCTCAGACTCTTGGGTTCAAGCCATATTCCTGCCTTAGCCTCTTGAGAAACTGGGACTATAGGTGCCTGCATCATGCCTGGCTACTATTATTGATATATATTTGGTTTTTCTTTCCAGTTTTCAACTATAACAAAAAATGCTACAATGAACAAAGAACTGTTTCATCCCCATTATTAGAATTCAAAGAAAGTCAATCAATTTGTGCTCTTTTGGTGTTCAAAAGTACCTTTTCAATTCTTAAGAACCAAAAAAGAAATCAGGATACAATTAGATGTTACTGAAGAAATAGAAGACATTCCTAACTGATGACTGGGCTAGAATTTAGCACCCACTTAGAGACAGAAAAACTTGAAATTCTAATGAAATGGAATGCTCATTAAACATGGTAATGTATCTAAGAAAGAAGTACCCACAAAAAGACATATACGTAGTGTTCACAGCAGTTTTCTTCATTATAGCCCCAAACTGGATAAAGAAAAGACAAAACCAAACCAATAATTCTTAAAATATTCTGCATGTTTTATTTATTTGAGGGAACATGCAAAGATTCAACTATCTTGAGAACATACCCACAATGTTTAGATACTAAGAATGTTTTAGGTTTAGATAGAGCTTTAAATTGTACGTTTCACATACATCACGTAGCTCCTAAGTGGCAGAACAGGAACAGAAATGTGGAACTGGTGAGGCTAGTGTTTCATGTGTTTCACCATCACGTCCTGATTACACCTCATCAGGAAGAGCTACACTCAACATGATTACTTGTGACAAATTACATTTAATTTTTAATATTTTTAAAGCTATGTCTTATACTTTGGAGAGTTTTTCTAATTAGAAATCATTAATCATATATTATATTCTTTTCTATCCTTGTCTTGGGGTCTCTAACTTTTCTATCTTATACTTTGTCAATCTAAAAGCTTATACCCTCTTGTAAAAGACACACATTTCATTTCACCAACAATGAAGTTTCTTATTATTTGTCAACAGATATTCTGTTATTATAGTTTTTATTCACGGTAAATTTAGCAAAGGAATTTTTTCTTTCTTTCTTTTTTTTTTTTTTTACTAGAAGACTTCTTGGAGCTTTTAAAATGGTAATGTGTCTGGTGACTTTATAAAGAGCAAGCTACAGTCGTACTTCCTCCCGAAAGCCCATTAAAGGGACTTAGAAATTTCTAGAGAAAAAACATTTTGTGAAACTCCTGTCTAGACTGTTGTTTTCTTTGTTATCTTTTGAAAGCTTAACTTGCAACTATACCATTTACTGAAAGCTTTGTTAAGTGACAACAACGTGGAAATTCCACTGACAAATATTAGTGGATGGTAATGGCCTCATGGATTGTACCCCTATCCAGACAGAAAATTTGTTGCTTGACAGGAATGATCAGAACTAAACTCCAAGTGACTAATGTTGGGAGCTCAGGCACTGTGCTGGTACACATACAGGAGAAATATATGTCATGGATGAGTGGGAAGAAGAATCTTAAGTCTCAGCCTGCACCATTTGTAGAGCCAAATGAATGTGCTTAGTAAGAAAAATGGTGATAAACGCTAACTTGACTCACTAAAAATATCAGTGCTGTTATGCCATCTTAAGGGGCAGCATACACCACTTAATTTTCACCTACCTTCACTATAACAACCAACATTCTCAAGATCTATTCTTGATTGTCATACCCAGCAGGGAAAATTGTTTTCTACGTCACACATCTGTGTCAAACTCTTTTTGTTTCCCCCTAAGCTTTTAGTCAGGGATGCTTGGCTGACAGAATTCATCTGCAAATAGTTTTATTTTTGCCAACCATGAGAAATCATACGTTGGCCTGCCTATTGTTAGAAATTTGGAGTCATATCCATTTCAGCAAAAGCACTTTATTCTTTTGTTTTTTTACTGACTTGTCCTCTCCTCAACAATGTGCAATGATTCATTCTATTAGTATCAGTAGAGTTGAATTGTTTTTTTTGTTTTTCAATTTTCTAATTTGGTTTAATTAGACATGTGAATTCCATATTGATACATGTTTAAAATTATTACCTTTAAATTATTACCTTCTTAATATATAGTTAAAATGCTTTTTAATTTCAAATACTTTAATCCTACATATTGTGAAAAAGGAAAGAAACTATTCTGTCATTAAAAATGAAATAATTATTATATTATTTTAAAAGATTTACTAAAGTTTAACAATTTTCACATTGGGATATAGAGTGATTTTTACATATCTTGATTTCTTTAAAAGTAAGGCATTGCATTCATAAGTATAAAAATACATTTTCTATTTGTAATTATTTTTATATTTGTTCTACCTATATATGTTTTACTTTCATAAAACAAGAAAATGCACTAACAGTAATTAACAATGTTAATTGTTAATTGTTAATTTTACAATTAACAATCGGGTTAGTTAGATCTTCCTGTTTTATGAGACTAATTATTTCAACCAATGTGACTGGCAGTGTGAAGAGCAAGTTTAACAACCTGAAACAGTTTGATCCTTTTTAGGATCAAAATCTGGTTCCAAACTTTTTTATTTGATTTCATTGGGCTTAAAGTTTTTCATCTGTAAAAGTAGGATAATTATGGAAACTGTCTTATATGGCCACTCTAAGGACTCATTTTGGTTAGTAGATATACACTAAAAACTGTTGCTCTATATCATGAAAGTACATTATCATGCCTTTATCACCATTATTATCACCATGTAAAGAAGGCAATAGAAAAATTAGCCCAGTTATGTGACTAGACAAAGGAAAATGACTGGGAAACTCAAGGGGAAAAATTTAGAAAGATGTTAACCTTCACTACTAATAATCAGGGATATGATATAAATAAATAAATAATATCATTTGTCATGCACATAGTTGGTAATAATTTAAAAGTCTGACAATGTCAGAAAATTCCAGAAGATAGGAATTCTCATATATAACTGGTAGGAGTGTAAATCTGCTCAACCACTTTTCAGTATCCCACAAATTTGAAAATGCTCATAGTTCGCATTTCAAGCTGTACAAGGTTTGAAAACTAAGTTCGTGAACTTGAAAATGTGTGCTTACATTGGCAGCACCATACAAACAACTCTGTAAGATTTCATAACTTTGGTATATCAGTGACTCCCAGGTATGTTCATGTTGACGTGTGGCAGTGTCTTGATGAGTTGCATTTAATATTGTTCTGCATTTTTTTTGTGTGCCAACACAAGCATGTCAGAGCTTGAATTCGACCAACAAACAAACATTATATTTCTTGTTAAACTTAGCAAGAGCAGTAGTGAAGGCAGGAACACAGTAGTCCAAGTTTATATGGATAATGCCATGAATAAAATGGAAGTGTAAAAATGGATTAAACATTTTTCTGAGGTGGGGAAAAGCATCACTAATGAAGAGCTTAGGGAAGCCACTAATGAGCAGAACTGAGGAAAATATTGCAAAAATTCTTTAAATTGTGTGTCAAAATTGTTAGATGACTGTAAGAGACATAGCAGATCAAGTGAACATTGGTAGAGAAATATGAAAATGTTAACTGAAAATGTCAGCAAGCAAGTCATGGCTCTTGCATCACAATCCACCAGTTCACACACAGTACTGACACTGATACAATTTTTAGCCAGTGAACAAATAACTGTATTGGATCACTCTCCCTACTCATTTGATCTGGCCACCAGTGACTATTCTCTTTACTCAAAGATAAAGGAAATATTGAAAGGAAGGTATTTTTATGACAGTTAGAACATCAAGGGTAATAAGATAACAGCTCTGATGACCATTCCAGAGAAAGCATTCCAAAATTGCTTTGAAGGGTGTACTAGGCACTGGCATCAGTGTGTAACTTTACAAGGGCAGTACCTCAAAGATGACCATAGTGCTATTCAGCAAGGAGGTATGTAGTATTTTTTTCTTGGATGAGTTTAAGAACTTAATTGTCAGACTTAATATATCCATTAGAGAAAACTCACATATTCAAAGGAAGTAATGTATGAGAGTATTTATTATAGCACGTTTTTAAAAGGTAAAAAGAAACAACTTATATGTCTATTAATAGGGAAAAAGAAAAATTAGTATAATGTATCTATATGATGGAATGCCATATATCAGTTAAGGAAAATGA
Organism: Perodicticus potto; assembly: GCA_963574655.1. Lineage (NCBI taxonomy): Eukaryota > Metazoa > Chordata > Mammalia > Primates > Lorisidae > Perodicticus > Perodicticus potto. The sequence goes on along the minus strand of CAUYRH010101505.1, from coordinate 24,926 downwards.
ATGAGGTACTTATTTTGAAAAATTGATTTGTCTTAAAAACAATATTGAATGAAAAAGGGGTTGCAAAATGGTATAAATATAGCATAGTATTATTTATGTAAATTAAAGTCTTCAGAAAACTATACTATCCATTAATGTGAATTATTTTTAAAATTAAAATTTTAATTTTTTTTCATTAATTGGAAATATACAAATCAAATTAATGATGCTGATTGTTTAAGGAAAAGGAGGAATTGGAAATCGATAGAAAGAGGGGAAAAAAGGACTTTTTCTCTATTGAAATAAAAAGGCTTGACATAACTATATAAATAAAGTTAGTGGTTGATATTTCTTGGTAGTGAGCACATGTGCCTTTATTACATGCCTCTGAACATTTTTTTTGTATTTTAAAAATTTCTCAAAACACATATATAAACAAAAGAAAACCACAAGTATATTCTAATGAGGAGGAGGGGAAAGGAAGAGAGAAAGGAAGGGGAGGAGGGAGAGTGATTGGCAAGTTCTCACCTAATATGCACAATGAGAACGTGATCAGCATCATGCACTCTGGATGAAGGGCTCAACTACAACTTGGACTTTATCTGAGAAATGAAAACAATGTAACCTAAATATCCGGACCCTCATATTAATCTGAAATGAAAAAAAGAAAACTGAGGAAATCAGAATACACTGTGAACTTCAGTCAGAAAAAAAATGTATATAAATGAATGTTAAAAAATACTCCTCCTTAAAAGGTAGAGAGTATATAGATGTCAAGTGATTGTTAAGAAGGGAAAGAAATAAATGTCCATTATACATTAATAAAGGACGTTGGCACACTCTATTTTGCAAGTTCCTCAATGTCAAAATCATCCTCTCTTCATCATTATATCACTTAGCACCCAGCACTGCACCTGGCATATATTAAGAGTTCAATAAACTTGTACTAAAATATCCTGAATTATAATTCATCCAAAACATGAAATAAAATTCACTCTCATTAATTATTAAATAAATGAAATAATAAACAAAAGAACAATGTGGTAGTATTAAAATATGCTAGCAAAAATTAAAAAGAACAATACATTGCAATGATGGAGATAGAAAACAATTACCTAACTCAAAAATTCCTGATGGCAATTTAAAATGGAAAGCACTTTGACAATAAAATCAGTAATATCCTGTTCTGAAAAATGTATGCTAATGAAATAATTCAAAGACGACAAAAAAGACTATTATGTATATTTGTTTATTGCAAGGTTACTTATGGTAGAAAATGGAAATCAGTGCAAATGTCTACTAATCACAAAATGGCTAATTAAATTATGGTACAAAATATGTTAGACTATTGTGCAACTGTAAAGGCAATATTTATGAGGGTATAGAGACAATCTGGCTGAAATATCTAATATGCAAATTTTTGCTAGAATTGGTTCATCTAGAAATTATGAATATATCAAGCAAGATTTATGAAATCATGCTAAGTGAAAAAAGCAAGAAACAGAAAATATATGCACATGCCCAAGTTGAGAAGAGAAGATTGGGGGGAGGGTGTTCCTGATAGTTAAAATATATTTTATTTTGATTTTAAAAATAAAGTAGAAATTCTACCTGTTGTTGAGATAAATGTCAAAGTATTGATCACACATCTACCATTATGAAATCCAGTCCTGACAAAATAAGAATGCTGTTAGTTAACAATTCAGCATTTAGTGTGGAATATAAATGTGGGAAGAAGAGTACCTGATCATTCAATTTTTCTTTAAAAAGTGCATGAAAAAAATCTTAGAAAGGAAAATATGTACGAGTACTCTAGGATTAGGGCCTCACTTGATGACAGAAACGTACAATTGGCAACTTTACTTGTTATTTATGCTTTTAGTGTCAATGCTTGGTCACATTTTTAGTAATTAGTAGCCCAAATTCATTTAGAAATATTATAAAAAAAATTTCTGCACTGAATATCTCTATTTGTCACAGTGGCATGCTTCTCTTGGTTCTTCATGTGCTCTTGGCCAAAGAATAACCCAATATATTAAGGGTCGAGTCCAGCCTCCTGGTTCTACTAGGTTGGACAATTAAGTTCATGATCTCATCCTAGCAAAAGTGCTGCCTACCTAGTAATTGCTGAATGTAACTTCCATCACCCTTGGAGTCCTCCCCTTGGGAAGCTATGCACCAATACCAGCACCTAGTCCATCCTTCCAAGCATTTTTTCTAGGAGTTTGAGAACTTAATCATCAGACCTTGTATGACTTTAGCTCTAATGGTCATTCCATAAAGAGTTCCGAAATTGCTTCGAAGGGTGGCCCGGGCCCTGGCATCCCACAGAGCTTCTCAGGAGGAGTACTTCAAAGGTGACTGTAGGGCTATTCCGCAATGAGGTATGTAATACTTAATCTGACCTCTTACTATCCTGGTTCTCTGGCTTCTTAGGAGGAAAAAATCACCAGCAGGGCCGATACAACAGAGTGACCACAAGAACAATCTCTCATAAGCAGCTCTTTATTATAAAACGGAGCAAGTCTGTCTCCGGGAGTGGGACACACAAACTGACTCACTCCCTTACTCACTGGCTCTGTCAGATTGTTTTCTTTCATTAGCTCAGTCTGGTGAAGGGCTCCGGGGAGGTAGACAATGGTACTAAATAACGAGTAGACGTAGGTGTCTCCAATGCCATCTGCGTATATGAGCTCCCTCTCCAAAAACCCAGCTAGAGGGGGTGAGGGGAATTTTAGACTGATAAAGCAATTCCCCTTTTTCTGGGGTGTAGCATTTCTCTGGGTAGGATAAAGGATGGGGAAGACCTGAAGGAAGAGCCCACCCTTATTCTCCCTCCCAGGTGGAGAAACTGCTACAGGCGGCACCAAAGCAGGACACTCTTGTTCCTAGAACAGCCTGCGATTCTATCCACCCAACATATTCAAAATGGTTTAATTTGTTCATTTAGTTCTGTAAAATAAAAGTATTTTGTGCAAAGAGTTGCTCTAATGAAATAACAAAGGTTGGGAGACATCAGCAAGGAGGGCCAGCCAAACTCTTGAGGAAGAGAGATAGAGCATAAAACATCTACGATTCTTTCCAGCACGAATATATATGATAAATATGAAGATAATATTAAATTACATATGGAAAACTCTCTTATTCATGTATTGTATGAGATTACTAGGAAAAAATTACATTATCCAGTCTTAGCTAAAGCAAAGAAGAAAGAAAATGTATGCTTTATACTTTCAATCCGAGAGGTAGAGAGACCAATTGAGACTTTCAGAGGATGTCATCCCTGGATGCTGCGTCTCATTTACACATTACCTGGGAGAGCACCGTGCGGCTGCATATTCTCAGCTGTTGAATGTCTTCTGCTCATTTTCCAGCAGGGAGGGCAGGTTTAATGCGTTCTTGGCAGTGTGTACTTTTCCCCTTCTGCTGTTTCTGTTTACTTGTCTGCTTGCTTATTTATTGTTTGCGTTTAGCTTGCCCTGCAAGTGGTTCTGAGCATTGTAGGGTGAATGGATAATACCTACAAATAAATCTCTCTCTTCAGTCTATTCAGGGTCTGTTTGGGGATTCATTTCTCTTTATCCCTGTTTCTAACTTGCTGAAAATTTCTAAAGGACCATGTATATTTAAATAAAACGTGAAGGATATAGATTTCTTTTTCAGATACATAAAGCTATCCTTAGATCCCCAAATTCTTTCCAAAGAAGTTAAATTCTATTGAATAATTCCGTCTATTACATTGAAAAAATAATGCCAGTTTCAAGGTGTTGGGATAATCACTAAACCTCTTTTCAGATTCATAAGTTAAATAAGAGAAGCTGATAACATGAGCCCTGGAGTTCGGGGTTTCATGATTTCTAAAAATCATTTTTTTTATTAACATATACATGTGTTTATTAGGTTTCCACTTTTTGCCTTCACAGAATTTAAAAGGCTTAAAATTTCACAATAGTAACATTGTTTATGATAAGGACTAGAAACAAAAACCACGTAAAGAATGAATGAAGGTAAATACATTTAGAAAAGAAAACAGACAATTACTGCATCAAAATCTTAAGCAATACTACTAATAATAATTCCAAGAAAGTAACATTCACATTGTCAAATAAGAGTATGTCTATTATAGAATGCTTTGACTCTGAGGCTCAGTATGAAGTCATCAGTTAACTTCTTATTTTTTTTCCAAAGTCTCAAAAAATATACAACTAATATTATATAAATAAAAGTAAAAGATAGTTTCAAAAAACAGATCATGCCAAATCTTATAGACAATAGCAAAAGAGGAAATATTTCAAAATTATTCTACTTGATCTGGACACACCTGATATTAGAAATTGGAGAAAATATGTTGTTATAAAGGGAAATTACAAACATATTTCACTTATATATGAGGATGCAATATCCTAAACAACATGTTGATAAGTTGAATTAAAAATTAATGTTTAAGTAATGTACTTTGGTCAAAATTGAATCCACTTTATGTGAGAATTAGTCACTATTTTCTTTCCTGTTTTTTGTTTTCTTTCCCTCCCCCCCTCCCTCCTTCTCTCTCTGTCTGCTCTGATTTCTAAAAATCTTTTACTTCCCTAGCTTTCAAGAGAACAACAGTTGCATGGTTAGATTAGACTCTGGGAATGGTGCTTGGTGAATAGTCAGCCAATAATTCGAAAACAGGTGTGAGAAATAATAAGAGCCTTGGTTGTATCTATAGCCATAGACCATATTAATGATTTTGGAGAGAAACTCAACATAATGATAATTTATTAATAAATATTTAACAGTGTATTATTTCAATAAATAAATTAGGGCTTACACAGTAAAGGATGCAAATGTTTTGTGCACACATTCTTGACCCACTTTTACAGTCCTTCTTGGATATTTCTCAAAGAATTACTTTTTTTAAAGAAAAGGACGTAACAATATTTCTGTTTGTAGGAGCGTAGGATTGGTGCTTAAATCTATAAAATAATCCAACGGCTTATCCCTCTTATCTTTAGAATGTTTAATCAAGTTGCATATTTGCTTTAAATTAGCACTGTCAAATGTACATTTGTACAAAATCTCCCAAATCATAAAAGATTTATAATTTGAAATGTATTTATATTTTTCTCCAGTTAATCAGTTGGGTAAAAATTAGGAATACTGTACTAGAACAATTAATTGACTTGAGATGAGTGTTATAAAAAAAGTGAAAATTTTATTTTCTCCGCACACTTTGGCTACATAAATGAAGCTAAAAGCCTGTTCGCTAACAGAATTGGTGTGATGAAAGAGGCATGTGTCCTTTTCAGGAGCCCAGGTTAATAATTGAAACATAGATCAGAAGAAGAGGTGTCAGGAGGCGCACTCTTGATATTAAGTCTATTGCTGGCCCTTCCTGGGCCTATGTAGGTTAATTAACTCTGGAAAGACTCAGTTGCCACTCCTGAGAAGTGTAATGAAAAACAGTCACTTGCCATTCAATTCTGCACCTAGGTATGAATGCTGAATACATTGGTGTGTAGTAGATGTAGCAAAGCTGTAGCTGCTGGGGGATGGTGACGGGCTGGCTATGACGAACTAGCACAAAGACAGATATGATGCACAACAGGGATTTGTCAATTACCTGCTTGGGAGGCGCAATAGACCCAGTTGAGTATGTGTTCATGGCGCCTCCTCCTTCCTGAATGATACATTCGTTCTGGCATTTATCCACATTCCTCCTCATGGCCAAACTTTTCAGGGAGCATGACAAATGGCTGGCCCCTGGAGCCTGCTTGGTTTCACTGACTCACTGAGATGTGCACATTCAAAGCTAATTGGGTCAAAGAAGCAGGAGGCCACGTTGAGTTGAGGGTGGGGAGTAGCGCTGGTGTTTCTGGGAAAGGATTCCTTCATTTGTAGAGAAACACAGGAGAGAAAAAGTCCTTTTCCTACCTTTACTGCCTGTGGACATCGAGCTGGAGATGTAATCCCTTCTTCAGGCATTTAGCATTTTCGAAGACCAAGAGGCTCAAGGTGACAAAGCAAAAAGGTGGCTTAACTGGACCAAAGAGGAAGCGTGGATTCCTAAAACAGTGAAGAGACAAGAGGAGTTTAAGAAATGTTTAATGGCACAGGAATCACAACCAAGAGTAAGCCAGGATTGGCTTGTTAATGAGCAATTTGACACCCCTAAGTCTAGAACTAAAAGAAAGTCACAGAAGGAAGCATTTTGATGATAGAGGAAAATCCACTGGCTCCTCGCGCGTTCTCCTCCCCACCCAGTAGACTGGTGCCGTGCAGATGCTTGAGTGTTCTGCTTGCTTTAAATCACAGGTGAATATGCTGGTTTTTTCTTCAGATGAAAAATTGGGAAAGCCCGGATACTTAAAGCAACTTTATGACCTCTGCACATTGTAAACGTAAATGGATTGTACAAAAGCATCATCTTGCTGAATTATATCTAAACACTATCTTTTGTAAGTGATTTTCATGAGACTGTGTATTTTCTTTTCTTCCCCTCATGCAGTGGCACGTGATGATCTGGTCACCATGTAGAAGTGAGAATCTAGCTTTCTATATAAGTAAAAGGAATGTGAAAGTTATATATTTTTTAAATTATTTATATTTGTGAAATGCACATTGTAGAAAAATTTTTCACAAAAATTATTTAAATTAAAATTAATAACCCTTTCTAATCCTATGTCAGATCTTACCTGACAATGATTTTCCTATTCCTGCTCCAAAGTTGGAAGATGTCTGCCGCGTTAGTTTTTTGTTTTGTTTTGTTTGTTTAAAGTGGGGATTCAATTCAAGTGCTATAATCCGAAGAAGCCTGCAAAGTAGGCCTCCAATTCTTTTGCCTGTGTGATTCAGAAAATGCTTATGTGTTTTCTCATATCCCCTGTGATGGCAAGACAGCAGAAGGTCTTATCCATCCCAATTTGCAATTTGCCATTTATATCTTGAATAGTGTGATTCATTTGGCACATGTTTTGCAAGCACATACTGAAAGGTATAATGGGGGTTCCCAGAGATGAGGGCCTAGAGGTGATATTTAGGTCAAGTTTATTGAAAGGGGAGATTGACCCCCCTGAGTAGTGCAAAGATGGCATCTGTGCCCTGGGCAGTTAGAGACCACTTTTATAAGTGGTGGTAGGAAGTGGGGGGGGAATTCCACAGCTTATGTGTGAGGTTAGGTTCTTTTGCCACAAACTTCTCTGGGGGTGGTCTAGCCAGATCCTCTGTGTCTTTGTCCTGGAGGAAAAGGGTTTGTTTGTGGCTGAATTAGGCGCCCCCAACACAAGAGTGTTTCAGGCCATCACATCTGACAGTTTCTACACAAGCCCTCAACTTGCTCAGGAATTGCATAGAATGAAAATAGATATAATAGCAACAGTGATTGCTTCGAGGAAAGATTTTCCAAATGATCTGAAAAAGAAGAAATTTTAGGCACATTCACATTGGGCCTATCAATGTGATATAGAGATGACGTGCTTCTATCCCAAGACGAGAGGGTAGTGACAATGCTGAGTACACTCTTTGGGCCTCAAACACTGTTGGTCAGTGGTTATAGGAGGAAACGGTCTGTTCAATTTGAAAAACAAATAGTTATTTTAGAATACATAAAGTTTATGAGAGAAGTAAACAGAACTGGTCAGTATTGTGTATGTTACAGATTTACACGGAGGCTCCACAAAAGGTGGAAAAAATTATTCTTTTTGCTGATGGAAGTTGTTGGTGTGAACAGATACATTTAGTCATCAGATAAGAAGGACAGTTGAGAAAAAGTGCAGACACACTTTTCTTATAAGAGAAATCTCATCACTCAGATTGCGAGCACCGAGGAACAGAAATTCAAGAAAGAGGGGACGACCCTCATCTTCTGACACCGAGGGAAGTCTAAATGGGAAGATGCATTTTATGATGAAAAACGAAACAAAACAAAACAAAACACATCAACAAAGGACTGCCAGGTTTGCAGGAGAAAGGAGAAAGGTGGAAGGAGAGAAACCATTTTCAACTTTAAGACATGCAAGAAGCTTGGACTTCACGCTGGAGAATGCTTCCGGAAGTAACACACTCAAAAAACTATAAACAAAAATAAACAAAACACTTTCATTTATATAACCTAAAATGGATGATAAAGTCATCAGGTGAGTTCATATTTATGTTTTTCTCTTTTAAACTGTAGGATAATTACAAGGAATCCAATCACTTTGTCACCTAAAATGAATAAGAGCTGGGGTGTCTATGGGTGGCAGAAATATTGGTTTGCAAAGGTTTTAAAATCAAATCTCACTCAGAGGATCAAAGTTAACTGTACTTAGAAGTTTTATGGATGCTTTGACTCCAGTGATGCAAACGCCTGTGAGACATCCATGATATATAATTCTTTGTGAAAGGAAATGAACTCTTACACGTATGATGTGAAAACATATGAATGCTAAATGTTACTAAACACACGAAACAGTACCAAGATCATTTTATTGCTGAAATATATATCATACAGTATTTAATCACACATAGGAAGGCATTGATTAGGCAGCATTCTTATTTTTAAAGTATAGTTATTCATTTTCACTGCCATATATTATTCACTGTCTTAATATGCATAACCATAATTTATCATTCTGGTATTGCTGACTTCTTAGATTGTTTCCAACTTTTGGCTTCTGCGAATTATCTTACTCTGAAAATAATTTCACACATCTTTGCAAACAAATACTCATATCTTTTGAGTATTTGGATTGAATACTTTGTATATAAATACCCATATCTTTTGGGTATTTGGAGTGAAATTCAACCAATTCCAATGAACGTCAAGTTTAAGTAGATGGTACTAAACAACTTTCCCAAGTGGTTGTATGACCTAGTTTACTCCGCCATTCATGATATGTGAAAGTTACATTTGTTCTTTTTAGTCTAGGTTTGAGTCTTTGGTTGAATATTGGTATCGCATATAACTTCTCCCTGTTTCGTGGCTAATTTTCTCTTCTTGTGATAGTTTCTTTTGATAAGTCAAAATTGTTTATTTTCATATGTCTAGTTTATCAATTTTGTGCCTATGACTAGTGTATTTTTTGTGTTATGCAGTTCAAGAAATCTTTGTTTTTCAAGTTGCAAAAGATTCAGCTATGTTATTTTCTAGAAATTTCATTGTTCTGCTTTTCAAATTTGAAGATAAAAAATTCAGTTTTAATTTATTTTAGAGCATGATAAGAACGGGGAATTAATTAAGATTCATTTCTTTCTCCATGTGAATATCGAAATGACACAGAACTCTTTAAATAAACACCATTCTTTCTCTGTCTGAACTGTAGTACAATAATTAGTGACTATGTAGTGATAGGTCTCTTGGCGGAGTCTAAACTCTGTTACATAGTCTATTTGTCAAAGTTTGTGCCTTTATTATATTATCTTTTTAAAAATTCCAATAGGGTCAGGTGTGATGGCTCATGCCTGTAATCCTAGCATTCTTGGAGGCCAAGGCAGGTGGATTTCTTGAGGTCACTAGTTGGAGACCAGCCTGAGCAAGAGCAAGAATCATTTATTAAAAAAAAAAAAAAAGCAAGGAGTTGTGTCAGGCACCTGTAGTCCCAGTTACTTGGGAGGTTGAAGCAAGAGAATCACTTGAGCCCAAGAACTGGAGGTTGCTCTGAGCTGTGATGCCATGGCACTACATACCCAGGTGACAGAGTGAGACTCTGTCTCAAAAAAAAAAAATAATAATAATAAAAATTCCAATAGTTTTAGGGAGAGCAAGTATATTCTGGGGACACAGATGAACTGTACAGGGGTGAAGTCAGGACTTTTGCTGTACCTGGTAGATAATTTTTGAATCCTCCCTCCTTGTAAGTCAACAAAGTCCATTACCCTACCCGGTGGGATCACGCACACACATTGTTCAGCTCCCAGCTAGGAGTGACGATGCCTGGCATCTGCTTTCCTGTTCCTGGGAAACTTCACTTAGGATAACAGCTTCTGGTTTCACCCAAGTTGCTGCAAAAGACATTACTTCATTCTTTTTTTTCTGGCTAAGTCGTCCTCCCTGCTGTATATATACCAGGTTTTCTTCATCCACTCATCAATTTATGGCTCTTAAGTTGATTCCATTTCTTTGAAATTGTGACTTGTGTTGCAATAAATGTAGGAGTGCATGTGTCTTTTGATATAATGACTTCTTTTCCTTTGGGGTAGTGGGAGTGCTGGATGGAATAGTGGGTTTACTTTTAGTTCTTTGAGGGATCTTCATACTATTTTGTATAAAGGTCGTACTAGTTTATGTGGCTAACTACAGTGTTTGAGCATTGCCTTTTCACTGCATCCATGCCGATATCGATGGCTTTTTGAATTTTTAATAATGGCCATTCTGATAAGGGCAGAGTAGTACCTTATTGTGGTTTCAAATTGCATTTCCCTGATGATTAGTGATGTTTAGCACCTTTTTATATGTTTTCTGTAAAAAGCAATATAAATAAAAAATAATAATATATTTGTTTTGTTTTTCTTGCTGATTTGTTTGAGTTCCTTGCAGATTCTGGATAGTCATACTTTCTTGGATGTATTTTCTCCCATTTTGTAGTTTGTCTATTTACACTGTCGATTATTTCCTTAGCTGTTTGGAAATGTTTTAATTTAATTAAGTCACATTCATTTATTTTTGTTTTTTGTTGCCTTTGCTTTTGAGGTCTTAGTCTCAAATTCTTTGATAAGGCTAATATCCCCAAGAGTTTTTCTACATTTTCTTTTAGAGTTTTTATGATGTCAGGTATTACATTGAAATTTTTAATCCATCTTGAGTTAATTTTTGTGTATGGTGAGTGGAGTCCTGTTTCATTCTACTGCTCTTATTGAACCTTCACAAGTCTTCATTTTTGGTATTATGAAGCTTCCGACATTCTTAGTTTGTTATTTGTATTGCTTTTTTGGAATTGTTTTGGCTACCTTTGGCCTTCTCAGTTATCTTAAAATTTTAAAATCACCTTTTCAACATATAAAAAAATTGTTGGGATTTTTATTGAAACTAAGTTGAATCTATACACTAGCTTGGGACATATTAAAGACTTCATAATTAGTTGTAAGTCTTTCAATCATGAAAATTCATCTGATTTCATTAATTTCGATTGCCTTCACTTTTGCTTAAAATGTTCTGTGGTTTAGTCAGTAGAAGTCTTGACATTTTTGTTAAATTTATTCCTAGAAGTTTGGTATTTTTGTTACTATTTTAAATGGTGCTACTTCTAAACTTTATGGTTTGTTGCTGGCATGTAGAAGTAGGACAGATTTTTCTAAAGGAAGGTTTTAAATAATAAGTCGTGATGCTTGCAATAGATTTTTTGTTGTTCATGTTTTTTATCAGTTATAGGAAGTTTCTTTCTATTCCTAGATTTTAAGGATTTTAAATTATATCTTTGTTTTCCATCATAAATGGTTGTTTATTTTTGTTAAACACGGAATTTTCAGTAATTTGGTGATTTTTGAAGTACAATATTTATTTCTAGACTAATTCCACTGTGGTCAGAGAAGATACTTAGGATGATTTTAATCCTCTGAGATTTATTGAACTTTTTTATTACCCAGTATATTATCAGTTGTGACATATGAGACATACATATTTGAAAAAGATATCAATTCCTTCATTGTTGAGTGGAGTGTTATATATATACTACTTAGATCGATATGCCAATTGGTTTGCTAATCGTGTTAGTGGAATCTTTTATACACTTACTGAATTTTTTTTTTGCCTAATAGTTTTATCAATTAGTATGTGGATTCAAAATCTGCTGAAAAATTTCTGGCAAGTAGCTTAGGTGTAAAAAAACTAGTAAGAGGCTTCAATTTGGTCTCCTAATTGAATTCTAAGCTGTAGATTGTCAGAACCTTGCATTGGGTCCATATTTATTGGAGTGGTAACTTATTTCCCATTTGGTCACTCTTTCCAGTGTAAAAGCTCCCTTGGTATGAAGCTCTGAAAAGGAAGAAAAATTAGTGGGAAGATTCAGGATTTTTAATACCCTCCTTTACAGGGAGCCACAGACAATGTAGGAAATATTTCTCAATTGTTCAAAATAAATCCCACTTGACTGTATATTTCTTAATAGAGTCCCCATTAAAACGAAGTTTTTAAAAAAAGAAAGTTCAAAAGTACGGACATTGTTGCCGAGTATCATAATTGTTTTGAAAGGGTTGGTTGTGAACACCTTGTATCAAATTTAAGTTTTTGTTAAAATATTAGCTACATTTTCATACATACATTGATCTTCCATGTTTTTAACGTGGTTAACAAAAAGAGCTTTTGAAAATCTCTTGTATAATACAAGTTAAGGTAAAGATTAACAGGTTAATAGAACATCAGTCCCAGCTCATATGTTTGTCAAAATATTTGTATGTTAGCATCAAATGGTATCACTTCAAGGTAGTGGCATTTCCAATTATTTCAGTTTATGTATCACCTCTCTATCTCAAAGACTTGAAAGAGCTCCCAGGCCAGCTCTCAGAAGCTCTGTTGAATTTGGTGCCCATCACGGTATCTGGAAATAAATCTATGTGATGCAGCTTAATGACAGCCTTCATTGTTCCAGATGGCAGTTCCCCAGAATGTCTTTGGGGATTTTATCTTTGTAAGAAATTCCCAGAAGAGAGTACACCAAGAGGTGCTGAGGCAGACGGGGATAGGTGTCATGATCAGTGACCTAAGGTGCACTGGGCAGCAAGTAGCCTCATAGCCCAAACCTGTCAGCATTTCTAAAAGGTGTCGTCAGCATAATCAGGTGCTAGATGCTGAATATCAGAACGAAATGCAAGGGGAAGGTTCATGTTCAACAAATTTGCACACATGGATTAAAAAATAAGAGAAATCTGGATAAAAGTCTTTTAAAAAGGAGTGCTAGAGCAGCTGTGACTACGAAAACATAGAATTGAATTCAGAAGTTCACATTATGGTCAGATACTTCAATGATTCCAATATCATTAGATCACCAAGGAAGCTGGCTTTCTTTTTTATTTATTTTCTTGATAAACAACAATTTGGGGGGTTCCCCCTTTCTTTAAGTAGGTTATGCAGATGGCAGAAAATCTGGAAAATGGAGAAAAGTACAAAGAAAATAAATTCAACATAATTCCCAGAGGTAAGCACAGTTAATAGTTTGTAATACATATCATCACTCTTTTCCACATAAACATATATGAATTTAAGAAGCCAATTTAATCACACTATACACAGATGTGCCACATATAAGGCAATTTATTTCTCCTAACTGTTTTGATCCCTCTGTTGCGCCCTCTCCCAGGCCTTGTACCCACCTTAGATGGCAAGCAAAGGAAAAAAAAATAACTAAAATGTTCCTTTCTTAGATTTTTCATTCCCTTGCCCTGCTCCTTCTCTGATCATCTTATTTAAGAGTATTTATCTCCTTGCTCCCACCCCCCCCATCTGAGTTTATTTTCTTTCACTTACAATTCTTAATATCATATAACATCCTATATATTTTGCTTATTTTTTAACATTTTCTTCTCAATTAGAACATAATTTCCATAGGAAAGGAGATTTTTAAAAATTCTTTCTTTCCTCACCGTTGTGAACAACCATGATCAGTGCATTTTACAGAGCATGCCCTTAATCCACATTTGTTGAGTGCATGAATGAAGCAAGCTCCATGTTGGGAGTTCAGCTTACACAAGAGAAGAGCGGCTTGATGCCTCTTCTAGATCCCACGTGGCTGTTTGATGCGGAAGGGGGCTGCTCTTTTCAGTCCACAATGTTAGCCATTTCCCCTGATCTTGAAACCATAGAGCTCAGTAGTCTCAGCTTCCTGGGCCAGGCTCTGCAGAGCCTGTCTTTAAATCTTGGTCTGTCTATATTTGGTCACTGAGACAGGGAAACATCTAAGATGTCCTGCCAGGCACCAGCCAGCACTAGTGGGAATCTCAGCACTGCCATGGACACATTTCATTCTCTTCCTCCCTGGGTGGCCTTCAAGCTCTCAATGCTATGCCATTTTGGTCATGGCCCCAAACTGAGAAGTGGGATTCATCAGTACTCTCCATGCCTATCTGGTAATATTCAATATTCTAAAGCTGTATTGCCCACAATGGCTGCCACCAGCCACATGTGCTGTGGAGAACTTGAAATGGGGCTAGTTTGAATCACGAAGTGCTATACGTGTAAAATACACGTTGGATGGAAAAAAAGTACTTCTTAAAAAGTAAAGCAGTTCATCATTTTATGTTGGTTAGATGTTGAAATAATATTTTGCTTACATTGGGTTAAATAAAATGCATAATCAACGTTAATTTTACCTGCTTTTTTCACTTTTTAATGTGGCTACTAGAAAATGTAAAATTTCACACACAGGTCAGAGTTGCTACTCAGATCATTTTCTATATTGGCTGGCAAAAAGTTCCCCCATCCAACCCCAGGGGAGGAGCAACCAGCTCCCTGGCCCCTGGCTGCCTGGTCTCCGCCTCTCTTTTCTTCTTCTGGTGATGTCTCAAAGATGGGGGCGCATTTAGGCTTCCTCTCCTTCTGACATCCTGATCCTGCACTTAGGGCAGTGTCCCATGTGACCACAGGCTTTTCCCAGCAAAACAAATATCTGCTTTAGATCCAGGGAATAAAAACCACCATGATTTAAGTTTTTAAGTGTTATTCTTAATATGTCAAAAGAATGTAGAACTTTTTTCTCTTTACTTCCCAAAGTCTGTATTTAAAGCTTTATTGTTTCTGAAAGTCGAAGTTTTATAGTAATTTGGGTTTTCTCATTAGGATATGTCCTGCCTCTGAAATCACCAAAATATTGTCCTTTGCTTCAGTGGTGGGAAGCCCAAATTTTATACATATGCGTGCACACACACACACACACAAACATACACGTATGTATAATACATGTTTAGATAGATACTATCTATGTATGTTGTAAGAATTGGTTCCTACAATATGGCAAGAAAATACTTTAGTTATTACATGGCATTATTCTACTTTTTACTTATTATATTTTTGTAATCTGCATTTTTCTCTTTAAAGTGTAGTGTGGTTGCAGAATTGAAGCACGACTCTCTAACAGGCAGGGAATACAAGTGAATATCACAATTATCAGGGAAGGATTTTCAAACCACACCCATGAACTCCACCCTCATCCCACCCCACAGCAGGGGTTCTGATTTTTCCTGCCCCTAGCCCTTCATTCTCCCACACCCAGTAATATTGCTTAGTAGATATGCCACACCGGAGACACCGATAGAGAAATGGTTTATTCTTGCTTGATTTGTGTGGCTCCAAACACTTTCTCAGCCCCGGTATGTATCCTCAGGTTGCAGCATTTGTTCTGATAAACATTCTCTCTCAAAGTACAGACCTTGGGGAGGATTCATGTGCTTGAGTGTGGCTGGCTCTCATCTGCTCAGGTAGTAAGTGATACCCATACTGTGGAGGAGGCGTTCATCCTTATCTCCTATAAACAGAAATGAACATTCGAGTGGCACTGCAGAGGGCCTGCGGGACAGAGAGCCTGGCCTAGGAAATGTGGCTGTGCGTGGAATATTCTGGTCCAAGTTAGGTTAACACTTTTGTGTATGTGGCAAGAACCCTTAAGATCTCCTCTCTCAGTACATTTCAAATATATAATCTATTAATATTATCAATAATGCTGTTCATTTGATCTCCAGAATTCATTCATTTTATGACTGAATGTTTATGCTCTATGACCCAAATCCTCCCCAGCCTTTGGCAGCCACCACTCCGTTCTACATTTCTGTGAGTTTGAGTTTCGATCTCGTATGTAAATGAGATCGTGCAATATTTGTCTTTCTGTGGCTGGCTCATTTTAGTTAGCATAATGTCCTT
The DNA here is from genome assembly GCA_963574655.1 of Perodicticus potto. Lineage (NCBI taxonomy): Eukaryota > Metazoa > Chordata > Mammalia > Primates > Lorisidae > Perodicticus > Perodicticus potto. The sequence continues at coordinate 9,142 of CAUYRH010101505.1, read as the reverse complement.
TAGATTCATCCAGGTGTCACAGACGCCAAGAGCTCCTTCTTTTTAGAGCTGACTAATATTCCAGTCTGTATATATTCCATATTTTCTTTATTTACTCATCCATTGAAGGATGCTTAGGTCTTTTCAAATTTTGACTTTTGTGAACAATGGTACAATGAACACCGATGTGTAGATATGGCTTTGAGATATTGATTACATTGATTTAAATTCTTTTGGATGTAGACATAGAAGTGGGATTAATGGCTCATTTTGTAGCTCTCATTTTAGTTTTTGAGGAACTGTCATCCTGTTTTTCATAATGGCTAGACGACCTTATACTTATCCTACCAATAGTACACAAGGGATTTCTCCACATGCTTGACAACACTTGTTTTTCTTGTGTGTATGTTGTTGTTGTTATTGTTGTTGCTGTGGTTTTTTGAGACAGAGTCCCAAGTAGCTGGGACTACAGGCACTTGCTACAGTGTTTGGCTATTTTTTAGAGACAAGGTTTTTCTCTGGCTCAGGCTGGTCTCGAAATTGTGAGCTCAGGCAATTCACCTGCCTTGGCCTCCTAAGGACTGGAATTACAGGCATGAGCCACTGTGCTCGGCCCCTTGACAATACTTGTTGTCATTAGACTTTTTGATAATAGCCATACTAACAGATATGAGGGGATAGCTCATTATGGTTTTGCTTTGCATTTGTCTGATAATTAATGATGCTGGGAACTTTTTTATACATCTGTTGGTCATTTGTATGCCTTTTGAAAAATGTCTATTCAGATTTTTTGACAGTTTTCAAATCAGGTTGTCTTCTGCTTTTTTGCTATTGAGTTGTAAGAGTTCTTTATGTATTTTGGATATTAGCCCCCCCCCGTATTGAATATATGGTTTGCAAATATTTTCTCCTGCTCCATAGTTGCCTTTTTATTTTGCTGATTGTTACCTATGAAGCTTTCTGAGCTGAGGGCATGGAAGGAGGAGCAGGTAGAAGATAGGACAGTGATTGTGTCATGTTCTTTCCCAAGCTGGTGCCTGGTCTTGGCTTCATTCATTCTTCATGAATGAACACCAGTTCTCCTTTCTTTTCTTTTTTCTTTTCTTTTTTTTTTTTTAAGTTTTTGGCCAGGGCCAAACCCACCTCCGGCATAGGGGGCCGGCGCCCTACTCCTTGGAGCCACAGGCACCGCCCCTTTCTTTATATCAAGAAAATGTACAAAACGTGGCTTGGACAGAAAGCAGAACAGAGGTTTCCAGGGACTATAGGGAGTGGAAAATGGGACATTATATAATGGAAATTGAGTTTCTCCTTGAGATGATGAAACAGTTCTGGAAACGGATACTGGTGATGGTTGCACAGCACTGTGGATGGACTTAGTGCCCCAGAACCGTGCACTGGAAAAGGCAGGTTGTATGCTGTGGGTGTGCATTTTACCACAGTGAAAATTGCATGTCTATGAAGTAAGTTCTATCAGAAAACTTTTGAGACTGGTAGATGGCAAGTGCTAAGCAGTCAGAAACCCACACAAGTGCATGTGAATGGAATGGGGACTCAGAGGGTAAATGTCACAGGAGGAAATGATGCAGCAAATGCTGAAAAACGAGTGCGCAGAGGGAGGAACGGAGGCACGTCACCCCCATCGGCATTCCCGCGAGAGTCCCGGCTGAAAGGGCCAGAAGAAATACCTCCCATCAGATATATTTAAGGAAATAGTTTGCAATTGGTTAAATATCAGCTGAAGAAAATATTGGCAATAGGTAAGGCCTAAACTCTCCCGTGTATGACTCTTTTTTTAAACTAATGCATTGAAACTGCGTAGTAACAGCAATGCCAGTTGTTCCTGCCACAACAGGAGTTCCATAACACAACTGGGGTGTGTTCAGGCATGGAAAACAACAAATCCATGAGCTTGGTGTTTGGCTCAGATCCCACACCGTATGTACGGTCATTATAGTACTTCTAGTTCCTATAACAGGAGGGTGAGTGAGTTAAATGTGGTTTGACAAGAGTTTAGAAGGTAGTACTGCTACACAATTGTCAAAATATTAGATTTCTATCCCCAAAGTATAACCGGCAATGTATGCATTCATACAACTCAATCAGTGAAAATCAATGATAATACAATGCGAACGCATAAAAGAGGAAGAATAGTAAGATAACCTGGGAAAAATGCTGACTGAGATGATTATAACATATGGCAGAGAAATAATATTCTTTCTCAAAGGATTCTGACAGTCCCGCCACCAGCCAATAAGTCCTAACAGCTGGAGGAGATGTGTCTTTGAGGAGAGTGAGAAGTTTTCTCTGTGGGTTTATCATGGAGTCAATATCACGCTTAGCCAGAGGCTGCCCTGGACTCATAACCATGGAACACTTGCAGGGACAATGTCTCCCTAAATAATTTTAGGAGTTTGGAAAGGACAGGATTACTTGGCAGAAAAATTCCATATTGCAAGGGCCGACTTGCCCGAGTACTTAGGGACACCAGCTATAGAATGTGTTGATAGGAAACTGACAATGACGGAGAAGGGGTTCAGGGCACTCACTGGACTTGGAGCACTAAAGGACTGACACAACGGATGTAAGTGGCCCAAACTGAGGACACATTTCCCAGCTGCCCATCTTCCAGTGATACAGTCCTGACAGTGCCAAAAAGGAATCTTGGCTGCCTGCACACCTGAACAAGTGGCCCTGAAGGTATTTAATGGGGACTGGGACAGCCTTATTTTCACCTCTTCCTCCTCCTTCTCTTCCTCATCCTCCTCACCATACCCCTTGTATAAAGAAGGGGTCTCAGCCAGCTGAGTCCTGGCCCCTTCTACTCCAGCTGTCCATCTCCCTAACTCCCTGCCCTCCAGGGCCAGGGTAGCTGGTCACATTATGTGATGGCGACCATGCTGGTAACCTGGTTTGTCCTGCTTTGGTAACTTCCACCTCGTAGTAGTTTCCCCACTTAAGTGTCATATGTCCTGGAATACTCTGGACAAAGACAAAAGTTAAATTTGGAGAAGTGGAGCCCACAAAAGCCGGTGACGAAATGCTTACGGGGTCACGTTCACAGTTAACCTGTGTGTCCACAGGGATGCATCGCGGTATCTCGGTAACACAGCAGATTTGAGGCCTGGGTGTTGAGCTGCCTCACTGCCTCCACCCTTACAGAGGCGCATACCACTGAAGCCTCTTTGGAAAGGTCGTGGTTACACTGTCTCTTCTTTGTTTAGTTGGGTAACTATTTCCACCTCTACCAGCCATCTTCCTAATTATTGCTTCCTCTGTCGGTAGAAAGTGAGAAGCTCACCATTCTCTTGGCTGTTCTTTCAGAATAGCTTTCAACCCCCTCCTTCTTTGTTATATCCAAAATGTTAAACTCATGAAACGTAGGTCTTCTGATTCACAGCTGGATGTGCTTAACCCATCCTAGAAGCCTGTGCTTTGTGCTTTTAAATTATTTAGACCTGCCAGAGAAGTCTGAATCTGTTTCATCTTCACCTTGTCTTTTATATTTTTTTTTATCTTACAGTGTTCCCATTCGTCCTCATGGGCATGCTTATGGGCTAATATAGCCCTCGAAATCACCTTCTGGCATTGAAAATTCTGCCTTGGGGCTTCTAAAGCACTAGAAAGTCTGCAGGGACCCCTCTCCTCCAGGCCAGTTGAGTCGATTCCCTGGATCTTTAGAAGAATAAGAAACGCACCCTGACAGTAATTCCCTCCATTGGGTACACCGGTGCTACATTCTGGCAATTGAATGTTACACGTGGATTTTAGTTTATATTATTTAAAATACACACACATCCATACTATCAGAATGCCCTTCTTTTCATTATCGGTGGAATGGTGACATGTGTTAAGTTAAAAGTGACCTGTGTTACAGGAGTGAAATACAAATCCCGTTCTACACGATGCTGTTGTGATGGGGACATGGTAGTGCCAACACAGTGGCATAGCATGCCCACCAGAAGCCCTGCCCGCCCTCCCTGTGCGATCCCTGCCTTACTAGATGATACAGAATCTTCAGACAAAATAGCAAATTTCTCCTAGTTTTAGTATGCTTTCTAAGGTATTTTTCTCTGAGAGAGCATTTTCTTAGAATTTTCTGATATTTGTTTTGCCACCTCCAATTTGGCTTGAGATGAAAATTTATGATCTTATAGAAGCAGAAAAAATATCTGTAAGAAGAATATACTCACCTACACCTTTATCAAATCTTTGAAAAAAGATACTCTCCAGGTATAAAGCGTGACCCACTGAATCCCTTCTGCCTTTGCCACTTCTGGGCTGATGGGCTGTGCAGGCCCAAACAGGCGTGTTCCCTCACACTCTGCGCCCCTGCAGAGCTGGGGGCTCAGTCAGACAGGATGGCCTGGAGACATTGCAAGACCGGCCCCGTGCCTGGTGTGCCTGGGAGGCTCTGCGCGGTCCTCTGATAGAATTTTCTGCAATATATTGGAGTAAAACTGAATAAGTAAGGGAGTTGCATGTTAAAATCCATGTGAAAAGTTGGGGGGAAGGAAAAGTTACAGAAAGGTACGTGCAGCACAATTCCATTTTTATTTAAAAATACACACGGAATTAAAGACTAAATAAGCAGATACAAGTTTTATATTTGCTCATCTATGATGTTCTAAATTTTATGTGTGTATTTGGTTTTTGACCAGGTAAAACATTCACATGGGTAGAAAATGAAAAAAAAAAAAAAGCAAGTTTAAAAGAGATTCAAACATTGACAAACTCTGCTTCCTCCCTGTTGGTCCTGCTCCCACTGCCTGCTATTATGATATAAAAATTGTCATTAGTATCTTCTATATCCTTTCAGAATTTCTTTATGAAAGGTAATGCGAATATGATATTAAATCATTAAAGTTCCTTTTCTTACAAAATGTGTAGCTCCCCAGCTTTTACTAGATATTTCACATAAATATGAACAACTCCTAAACGTCAGTGGCTGACAGGACACAGATGTCTTTCTCACTCGTTTGCACATGGGTGGAAGCTCTGATTCTGGGCACAGGAGGCTTCCTGGGTCTTCTTTCTCTGGGACCCAGCCAAAGGACAAGCTGCTGTCTGCGACGTCCTTTCCTCTCGGCAGTGGGCAGGAGCAATAGAGTTGCTGGAAACGAATGACGCCACCAGAGGCTCAGACGTGACCTGCTTCACGTCCCTCCGTTTCCATGGGCCACAGCATGTGACATGCCCAAGCAACATCAGGGATGCGTGATTTTCTTGTTGGAGGGCTTCGCTTTGTACCATGTGTTTCTCACTGAACAGTATTCAATGGAAAAAAAGTTATTTATTTCAATAGACAGAGGCATCTTCGCTTTAAACACCCACATGGGTAGTATGTATGACTAGTCCCCTATTGATGCAAACCCGGATCCTTTCCAGTCTTTTATGACACACATGAAAGCAAGTGTGTAGTAGGACAAAGGCTAAGCTCTTGTCAGGGAGCGATCCAGACACACAATGGCTTGAGGCTATTCCTCTCATGGAGCAAACTTAGGGGTCAGGAGGGCACTTCCAGTTGGGTGGTCCTTTGTTCCTCATGACATTCCAGGACTGGGTTCCTTCCATCTTATTCCTTTCCTTACGAGGTCTTAGTCTGTATAGTTGAAATTGGATTACGGGTATATGCATATTTCAAGGCCCCAGGAAGGGAAGCAGGGATCATGGAGAGAAGAGCAGAAGTGCATGACGCAGACCTGGAGGAAGCAAACGCAGACTTCGTAACGTGGCTACGGCAGGTGTCACGGAGGACGGGAAACGCAGTCTCTAGCTGGATAGCTACATGCCAGCCACAATTTATCATCATAGCAGAAGGCAAACAGGCATATCCGTCAGATAAACTCTACGAACAGACTGTCCGGGTCAAGGGACATTTGTATCTGTAATTTTGAAACATAATGCTAACTTGTACGCTGTAGGTGTTGAGCCATTTTGTACTCCCGCCAGCAAAATCTCATATTCTGTCTCTTGTTTTTCTAGCTGTGACAGGAAAGTGTGTTGTCAAACTAAGGAATTTTTTTGCTAGTTTGATAAGTGAAAAAGGTATCTTGGCTCAGTTTTGATATTAATTTCTTTTACTTTGAATGAAGTTGAGCATCGTTTCTCGTGTTTAGGGATCATTTGTATTTCTTTTTCTAGGAATTTTCTTTTCTGGTCCTTTGACTGTTTTTTCTCAGACTGTGTTAGTCATTTGCCTATGATGTGAGTTGGAAGCACTTCCCCATCTTGTCACTTGTCCTTTGATTTTGTATATGATTGCGTGCGCGCGCGCATCTGGTGTATTTTCCTTTTATGATACTTAGAAAGGACCTTCCCTCCTTTGCTCTAATGTCTAAGGACATTTTTGATCATCACGGCTAGGTTGGCTTAGTCAAGTGGATGGAAGCCAGGAATGCTGCTAAACATCTTACCATGCACAAGAAAACATCTTTCAACAGGGAATTATCCGGCTTAAAATGTTAACAGTGCTAGGGCTGAGAAACCCTGGCTTAAAAGAATCAGCCCAAGTTTTTCTAACAATTTGGAACATTTCATATTCTACATTTAAATCTTTGACTCAATTAGAATGTAGCCTCGTCAACAGTATAAAGGATGTATCCTGTGTTATTCTTCTTTTCGGATGAGTACCCAGTTGTGTCAACATCTATGGTTGTTCCATGTATTAACAATCTTTTGCTGCATAACAAAATTGTTCCAAATCTTAGCAGTTTAAAACACAAACATTTAGGATGTCACACAGTTTCTCAGGGTCAGGGATCTGGGAGTGGCTTATCTGGAATGTTCTGGCTCAGGGATGTCCATAAAGTTATAGGTAAGTTACTGGCCAGAAATGTAGTTATCCAGAGGCTCAGTGACTTACTACCAAGATCATTCCTAGGGTGGCTGGCAGGTTTTAGCTGCTCATTGACTGTTGACTTGAGGCCTCTGATCCTTACCATGTAGACTTTTCTAGAAGTGCCTGAGTGTTCCTATAATATGGCATCTGACTTCCCCCAGAGCGAGTGATCCAAGGAATAAAAGAGCTCCCAAGACAAAAGCTGGAGTTTAAAAAGTAGCCTAACTTCAGAAGGGACATGCTATCACTTCTGCAATATTCTATTCACTAGAAGTAGGTCACTAAGTCCAGTCCTCACTCAAGGGCAGGAGAATCAAGCTCTATCTCTTGAAAGGAAGAATATCAAAGAATTGTCAAATATAGTTTTAAAACTACCATACCCTGCTTAGTATAGATGTCTCCTTTATCAGTTACCAAATTCTCACGTGGATTGGGCTAATTTCTGTAATTAATGTGCATCACCTCTGACAAGTTTTTGCAAGGGAATTTTTAAAATCCTGCCTCCCTTTGTGATTTGCATTAGAGGGCTTGTTCACATCTAGGAACTATTCCATGTGCTTCTACTAGCCTGGTGGATCAGACGAAATTATGAACATGAAAGTGCTTTGTAAACTCTAAAGAAATTTATACTTACTATTAGTATATTTGTGCGAATATATAACCAAACATTTCTGTATGTTAGCTCCAATTTGATCTGATAAAATTGGTTCTTAGATCTAAGCTGGGAACCAGTTGTGGAATTTTCCATGATAACATTTCCCGTGGATACAAACTGAACTGAAATCTAGTCCAGGAAACAAACACAAGCTGTGCCAACTTGCTTCTATCTGCTGAGTCTTAGCAACCACTCCTGGGGGTGTCTGTTTATTCTTTTGCTGTTATTTGGGAAATCACTGTTATTGCAGGTGTGTATAAATATGTATGGCTGTGTTGGATTATGCAAAGAGGAATGTGTGGCCCTCGTGTTCGTGAAAGCACCAGTAGAGTTGCTGAAGGTATGTTGTGTGCTATAAGTGGTGCTGGGCTGTTTAGACGTCTTCTTTAAAAGTCCTTCCTTAGTTCTTACAGGACTTCTTTTCTTTTTAATTGCAGAGACCTCCTTAAAGGTAAATAATTCTGAGACAGGTGATTCTTCAATGCTGCGGATGACTGCAGCCTTGTTAAAAAAAAAATAGAAGAAAGGATTGGAACTTAGAGATGGATAAAGAAACAGGAAAAGAGGAAACAGACTGAGATGTAAAGACATAACTTTTCTTTAGTAGGCATTCAGCACAACTATTAATGCATTTGGACTTTTTATGGTTGCAGTTTTTTTTTTTTTTTGTGGCCGGGGCTGGGTTTGAACCCACCACCTCCGGTACGTGGGGCTGGCACCCTACTCCTTTGAGCCACAGGCGCCGCCCAATGCATTTGAATTTTTCCAATATGAAATCTCCCAGTGGACTCATGTATTGCATCCAACGCACAGGCATGTTTTGTCTGCTGAGAAAGATGTTTTAAAACGTGGAGATTTTCTTGAAAGAACAAGAATGTCTTGCGACGCTGGGCCCACCTGGTAACAATCAACCATGCCGTGTAGGTGGTTAGTGCCTGCGGCCTCCAGGTGGGATGGGGATGCCTCTCCCCACTGTGTCCTCCACCGGTCCGTCCTCTGTGCCTGCAGCTCGCTCAGCTCACAAGTTAGTTGCCACTTAGCATCTTATTTGCACTGTTGCTCGTGTGGTGGAAAAATATTTTTTGTACCTAAGGGCCTAATTAAAGTTGCACAGAAAAGATAGATTAAAGAGAACACATACTTTTTTTTAATTTGCAGATACAATAGGCTTTATTTTTTTTTTAATTATTTTTTATTGAGTCATAGCTGTGTACAATAATTTAGTCATGGAGTACAGTGTGCGGGCTTCACATACAATCGGAGATATTTTTATCAACCTGATTGATATAACATTCATGAGATTTTCTCATTTACTATGTGAAAACAATTTTGATCCGTATTTAGAAGTTTTTTCCTGACATATGCACCACAAGTGTGATCTCACCCTTTATCATCTCTCCCCCCACCCTCTCCCTCCCCTTCCCTCCCTCACCCCTTTCCCCATCTTATTGTGCAATAAGTCGGTTGTAGCCTTCACTTGAAAGATATAAATTTGCTTCGTATTAGGGGTGTATACATTGGATAGTTTTTCTTCCATTCTAGAGATACTTTGCTAAGGAGAACATGTTCCAGCTCCATCCATGTAAATATGAAAGAGGAAAAGTCACCATCCTTCTTTAAGGCTGCATAATATTCCATGGTATACATGTACCAAAGTTTATTAATCC
>CAUYRH010101504.1:0-22160 GCA_963574655.1 Perodicticus potto | reverse complement strand
CGGGCGTTGTGGCGGGCACCTTTAGTCCCAGCTACTTGGGAGGCTGAGGCAGGAGACTCGCTTGAGCCCAGGAATTGGAGGTTGCTGTGAGCTGTGATGCCACGGCACTCTATCCAGGGTGACAGCTTGAGGCTCTGTCTCAAAAAAAAAAATTGATTTAAAAAAATAAAACATGACAGGGAAATCTCAATATAATCTTTGGAAGTTTTGCTGAGTTACTAACTCCACACTGATGATTTACATTTTTTCCCTTGTGTCCTGTTTCCTCTTCTCCACTTCTCCACCCCAGGCTGCCTCCCTATCTTGGTTTCTTTGTCCTTTAATCAGACCTGCAGCTGTGTCCCAAGCACAGCTAAATTTGTCCTCAAAGTCAGAAGATCTACTGAGGAATGCAGTTCTACTTTAGAAACTGACCTGACATGGGACTAAGGAATCTGATCACTGCTAAGATAGAAAATGGAAATAACATGTAAAGTTTCCATATAGAACACACAATTCTGAGGCGGCGCCTGTGCTCAGTGGGCAGGGTGCCGGCCCCATATACCGAGGGTGGCGGGTTCAAACCCAGCCCCAGCCAAACTGCAGCAAAAAATAGTTGGGTGTTGTAGTGGCTGCCTGTAGTCCCAGCTACTTGGGAGGCTGAGGCAAGAGAATCCTTTGAGCCCAGGAGTTGGAGGTTGCTGTGAGCTGTGACGCCACAGCCCTCTACCAAGAGCGATAAAATGAGACTCTGTCTCTAAAAAAAAAGAACACACAGTTCTGATCTGAGGTAGAATTGTAACCATGTGACCAGCCCAAATTGTGCCTACTCTGTTAACGTCTAAAATGTCAGTTACCTCGTAGGTGTAACAGAACCCAAAACTACAAGTCACGTAGCCCAGGCGTGTGCAATAAATAAGAAAAGCTTTGACTTCTAACAATACACAGAACCATCAAATCCGAATCCTGTCCTTGAAACCTGAATGCCAGAATTCCAACACAAGCCAAGAATCTGTAGGCCTGGATAACCAAAGGCTAGAATTGACCTTATAACACCTTTCTGTAAATCATTTAATTTAAAGCTCTCCAATCAGATTCCGCCAAGCCAACATTCCTAAATCCTTTTCCTTGCCCTCTGAGCCCATACATCTGCCCCAGCCCCAAATCCAGGAGACAGATTTAAGCCTGCCTCTGTGTTCTTGCTGATGGTTTTATAATAAAGCCCTTCTTTTCTCAAAAGCTGGCTTTTGTACACATGGGGCAGCAAGCCCATTTGCTTGAAAATTGCAACAATTCCTTCTTTTAAATGCATTTTAGACTCCATATCCTCTGCCAGACACTGAGCTCCCACTCTAGGAGGAGGAATCAGGTGATTGCAGAAGGCACAGGTCTCCCACTTTCATAGCCCCACTGTGCAGTGAATCAGCACAGGTTGGAGTCAAGTTGTTCTGCCTGAGTGTTTCCCAGCCAGTGCCAGCTGGCTGGCACTCCAGCTCTGCTGTCCAGAGAACAAAGACCACACAATGTGGCCATCCCTGGCTAATTAGCAGCTGCACTGGAGATACAGGCCATGTGTACTCTACCTCCCACACGTCTGCACAGCTACCTACTCCTTCCTCTTGTGCACACTTTCCCCGCTTCCAAATTTCCCTGTGCGCCATGTAGAAAGCTGCTGACCCACAGTGCTCAGGGATAGCTCCTGTGAGGGTTGCATGGCTCTGTGGAAGGAGAGCGGAATTTGACCAAGAAAACTTGGAAAGTAATAGTTTTTCTCCAAGTTCAAAGAGAAGTGTAACTAAATAATAATTAGAATGATAAAAGAAAAATGCTTTAGTTACACCAGGAGGATAAGAAAAACCGAGAAACATATCCCATCTCCCCATTTCAAGTGACAGAGACTTGTGTTATAGGACTGGGGTCACCCCAGTGTATGATAGATACCCAGCAAGTATCAGTAGAGTGACAATTATTAGGCTAATGGAAGAATTATTGCTAATTTGGCTATAAGTACCTGAGAGAGACCCCAGCACTTGGCCCAGAGCTTAGCAAGTGTGAGGTGGCCTTCAGGAACTTCTCCTGCTCCCCGGACACAGAGATTCTAGATCTTCCTTGCTATCCTTGAGATGATGAGAAATGTCTCAGGGAGCTTAGAATTTTCCCTCATTCCTTAGAAAGTTCCACCACAAGGACTTAGCCGATGTCCTCAGCAAGGTGGTATCCTAAGTTCTCACCCATCCTGTCCTCAGGATGAAGGCAAAGATTGAGGTATTGCTGGCTCGGCACCTGTGGCACAGTTGGCGCCCGCCACATACACCGAAGTTGGCAGGTTTGAACCTGGTGTGGGCCAGCTAAAGCAACAATGACAACTGCAGCAAAAAATAGCTGGGTGTTGTGGTGGGTGCCTATAGTCCCAGTTACTTGGGAGGCTATAGCAAGAGAATTTCTTAAGTCCAAGAGTTTGAGGTTGTCGTGAGCTGTGATGGCATCACAGAACTCTACGAGAGTGACTAAGTGAGACTCTGTGTCAAAAAAAAAGGATTGATGTATTGCTGCAACAAAACCTTTCTATAAGCACAGAGTGGGGTTGCCAGGTCCGCAAGAATAGCTTGATCATTTTGCCCAATGATTAAAGGGAAGAACATTGAGGACTTGTCTGAACTTGCATTTCCTTTTTTTTTTTTTGAGACAGCCTCAAGCTGTCACCCTGGGTAGAGTGCCGTGGCATCACAGCTCACAACAACCTCCAACTCCTGGGCTCAAGTGATTCTCCTGCCTCCGCCTCCCAAGTAGCTGGGACTACAGGCGCCCCCCACAATGCTGGGCTATTTTTTGGTTGCAGCCGTCATTGTTGTTTGGCGGGCCCGGGCTGGATTCGAGCCTGCCAGCTCAGGTGTACGTGGCTGGCGCCTTAGCCAATTGAGCCGAGCCTGAACTTGCGCAGAGCCTGAACTTGCATTTCTATTGTATGATTATCTTTTTGATTTTCCTTTTGGATTATAGAAGCAGTGAAAACTATTTATGTTTTTTCTTTTTTTCTTCTTCTTTTTTTTTTTGAGACAGAGTCTCACTTGGTCACCCTGAGTAGAATGCCATGGCATCATAGCTCACAGCAACCTCAAACTCTTGGGCTCAAGTGATTCTCTTGCCTCAGCCTCCCAGGCAGCTGGGACTACAGGTGCCAGCCAGAATGCCTGGCTATTTTATAGAGACAGGAGTCTCACCCTGGCTCAGGCTGGTCTCAAACCAATGAGCTCAAGCAATCCACCTGCCTCGGCCTCCCAGGTGCTGGGATTACAGGCGTGAGCTGCCTCACCAGTTATGTATGCTTTTTCTTCTTCCCGTTTACTATGTAGAAGTGTCTAAATTGTAACAGTAGTAGTTGCTTATGCCTGTAATCCTAGGTGGATTACATGAGCTCAGGAGTTCAAGACCAGCCTGAGGCAAGAAAAAGACCCCGCCTCTATTAAAAATAGAAAAAACTAGCTGAGCATCATGGTGGGTGCCTATAGTCCCAGCTACTTGGTTTGCTAAGGCAAGAGGATCGCTCAAGCCCAAGAGTTTGAGGTTGCTGTGAGCTATGATGACGCCATGGCAGCCTACCCAGGGTGACTGAGTGAGACTGTGTCTCAAAAAAATAAATAAATAAATAAATGCTAAATTTTGATAACCTAAATTACAGAATATTCCAAAGATTTCACTTTAAAACCTATCTCCATTACAAATAATCTGCATTAAAATAGTGAGAAAATGACAAACCGAAAGAAACAACAATTTCCAGTTACCCATTGACTTAAGGGTTTTTCTACTTAATTACACTGACTGGCAATAAAGATAACTCATATCTTATCTTTGGTAGGTAAAAACTTTCAAAACTTTAGGCAAATGACCTTCCCTCTCTAAGCCTTTGTTTTCTCTATGATAAGTGATTAGCAACAAACTCATAGATTTGTGTTAAAAGTTAAATGAGATAACGTAAGTATGAGGATAACCACCTGTCTCCATAATTTCTCCTTTGAAAATTAATATACCCAGGCTGAGCGCGGTGGCTCCTGCCTGTAATCCTAGCACTCTGGGAGGCCAAGGCGAGTGGATTGCCTGCATTTAGGAGTTCAAGACCAGCCTGAGCCAGAGCGAAACCGAAAAAATAAAATAAAATAAAAATAAACCAAAAAAAGAAAAAGAAAATTAATATACCCTTGAGAAATGGCATCCAATCCAAAGTCATACATTCAATGGAAGACTATATGACTTTATAAAGAAAGGGAATCATGTCTGTGCTACTCACAACTCTGCAGTCATGATGCTGAGGGAAAGAGCACAATCAGAAAAAGGCAAATACTAGGGCGGCGCCTGTGGCTCAGTGAGTAGGGCGCCAGCCCCATATACCGAGGGTGGCGGGTTCAAACCTGGCCCCGGCCAAATTGCAATGAAAAATGGCCAGGCATTGTGGCGGGTGTCTGTGGTCCCAGCTGCTTGGGAGGCTGAAGCAAGAGAATCGCCTAAGCCCGAGAGCTGGAGGTTGCTGTGAGCCGTGACGCCACAGCACTCTACTGAGGGTGACAAAGTGAAACTCAGTCTCTAAAAATTTTTTTTAAAAAAAGGCAAATACTGTATGATTCTATTCTATGAGGTACATAAGGTAGTTAAAGTACACTTCTCTTTGAACGTGGAGAAAAACTCTGTTACTTTCCAAGTTTCCTTGGTCAAATCCCGCTCTCCTTCCGCAGAGCCATGCAACCATCACAGGACGCTTCCCCTGAGCACTGGGTGTCAGCAGCTTTCTACACGGAGCACAGGGCAGTTGGGAAGCGGGGAAAGTGTGCACAGGAGGAGTAGGCAGCTGTGCAGACGTGTGGGAGGTAGCGGACACACGGGCTGCATCTCCAGACTCACGCTGGTGCTGGCTGGCTGTTCCTGAGGAAAAGGGTCCCTCTCTTCATCTAGGTACTCAAGAGGCCCCCTTGATGAGGGGAAATTTATGTCTGACATTTAGGCAATTAATTGAGAGGAAAGCAGAGAAATCATCCTCTGTTTATTTTTAACTACCCAAAACCTCAAATTATTCTCCATGTAACGTGTTATACTTTGGCTGCCATATTATGATCCCTTTCATGACCTAGATGCCTAGATGCTGATTTTCTTTCTTTTTTTTTTTTTTTTGCAGTTTTTGGCCGGGGCTGGGTTTGAACCCACCACCTCCAGTACATGGGGCTGGCACCCTACTCCTTTGAGCCACAGGTGCTGCCCTTCTTTTTTTTCTTTTTGAGACAGAGTCTCAAGCTGTCACCCTGGATAGAGTGCATGGCATTACAGCTCACAGCAACCTCAAACTGTTGGGTTTAAGCAGTTCTCCTGCCTCAGCCAAGTACCTGGGAATACAGGCATCTGCCACAATGCCTGGCTATTTTTTTTGTTGCAGTTGTGATTGTTGTTTAGCTGGCCCCAAGGCTGGGTTTGAAACCACCACCTTCGGTGTATGTGGCTGGCACTGTAACCACTGTGCCAAGGGCACCGAGCTTAGATGCTTATTTTCTCTGGATGATCACCAGGATTGTGGAGAGAAGGGAACACTTTTACACTGCTGGTGGGACTGCAAACTAATACAACCCTTTTGGAAGGAAGTAAGGAGAATCCTCAAAGAACTCAACTAACCTCCCATTTGATCCTGCAATCCCATTACTGGGCATCTACCCAGAAGAAAAAAAATCCTTTATCATAAGGACATTCGCACTAGACTGTTTATTGCAGCTCAATTTACAATTGCCAAATTGCGGAAACAACCTAAATGCCCACCAATACAGGAATGGATTAACAAGCTATGGTATATCTATACGATGGAATACTATATAGTCACTAAAAGGATGGTGACTCTACATCTTTTGTATTAATTTGGATGGAGTTGAAATACATTCTTCTTTAGTAAAGCATCAGAAGAATGGAGAAGCAAGAATCCAATGTACTCAGTTCTGATGTGAGGACAATTGATGCTAGTGCATGGTGGGGGAGGCAGGTGGGGAAGGGTAGAGAGGGAAGAAGGGAGGGGGTATGGGGCCATGGTGTGTGACATACCTCTTGGGGGCTGGACACTAGTCATAGAGGGACTTCACCCAGCAAGTGCAAGCAGTGTAACCTGGCTTATTGTACCCTCAATGATTCCCCAACAATAAAAAATAAAAATAAAATCATCAGTAACTAAAAACTAAGGTACTTTTAAGGGTACTAGTAAACCATTTCTGCCTTATCCTGTACTTACGTCACACAACGTACAGGTGCATATATTTTAAAATAAAAGTTGATACACATACATAGATTTAATCACAATACAGAACTTTACATTTATGCACAAAAAATGTCATTCTTTTAGTTTTAAACTTTCTAAGGTTTGAAGACACTTTTTTTTCCATCTCTCTCTCTCTCTCTCTCTTTTTTTTTTTGGCCGGGACTGGGTTTGAACCTGCCACCTCCAGCATATGGGGCCGGCGCCCTACTCCTTTGAGCCACAGGCACCTCCCCTCTCTCTCTTTTTTTTTTAGGTTTTAGTTTGTACGGGTTTTTTTTGTTTTTTTTTAGACAGAGCCTCAAGCTGTCACCCTGGATAGAGTGCCGTGGCATCACAGCTCACAGCAACCTCCAATTCTTGGGCTCAAGCGAGTCTCCTGCCTCCCCCTCCCAAGTAGCTGGGACTACAGGCGCCCACCACAACGCCCGGCCATTTTTTGGTTGCAGCCGTCACTGTTGTTTGGCGGGCCCGGGCTGGATTTAAACCCACCAGCTCAGGTGTACGTGGCTGGCGCCTTAGCCCGTTGAGCCACAGGTGCCGAGCCTAGTTTGCAGTTTTAATTTAACCAATCAGGGGTTGTGTTTACTTCTTGAAATAAAATAGAAACAAAAGCAAGTAGCTGTACAAATTAAAGGAAACACAGTTTTACAATAACTTAATTATTTCATTAAGTTGAATATATGTGTGTAACAATAGTCAATCACAACCCTAAAAGTTCTAAAATTTTTGGTCACATTATATGTAATATGTGGGCTATTCTTTTTTTTTTTTTGAGATAGAGCCTCAAGCTGTGGCCCTGAGTAGAGTGCTGTGGCATCACAGCTCACAGCAACCTCCAACTCCTGGGCTCAAGCAATTCTCCTGCCAAGTAGATGGGACTACAGGCACCTGCCATAACACACAACTATTTTTTTTTTTTTTCGGTTGCAGCCATCATTGTTGTTTGGCGGGCCCAGGCTGGATTCGAACCTGCCAGCTCAGGCGTATGTGGCTGACGCCTTAGCTGCTTGAGCCACAGGCACCAAGCCATGGGCTATTCTTAATTGGCTGTGAAGATATAAAATACTTTTAAGGCTTATGTTACTTGAGTTATATGAAATGTGTCTCCTTTATTTTGATTTCTCCCTTTATTTTGAGGGATAAAAAGCCCAAGCTGAAATATCACCGTTAAGCAAGTTTACTAAACCCAGCTATGGACGCTGCAGAGGGTTTTGTCCAACATGCATTCAGCTGATGCCTTTGACCACCAAGTCTCAGATGAGGTAGCAAAGCAAAAAAGTGAAATCTTTCTCCCATCGTCTTAGGATTCATTAAGTTATCATACCTACAAGGTAGTTGTGGACTTATTATTTTGTTTTATTTTATTTTATTTCATTTTTTTGAGACCAACTCTCACTCTGTCACCCTGGGCAGAGTGCCATGGCATCATCATAGCCCACAGCAACCTCAAACTCTTGGTCCTGAGCAATCCTCTTGCCTCAGTGTCCCAAGTAGCTGGGACTATCAGCACCCACCATGATGCACAGCTAGTGTTTCTATTTTTAGTAGAGACAGAGTCTCACTCTTGCTCAGGCTGGTCTACAAACCCTTGAGTTCAAGGAATCCACTCCCAGAGTGCCACTATTTCAGGTGTGAGCCACCACACCTAACCTATTGCTGCCTTATAGATGGCTTATCTGATTTATCTAAAAGAACTTTGAGCCAGACAGCAATACTTATATTTTTTAAAAATGTTTGTTGGCTGGGCCTGGTGGCTGGCGCCTGTAATCCTACCACTCTGGGAGGCAGAGAGGGGTGGATTGCTTGAGATAGGAAGTTGAGACCAGCTTGTTCAAGAGTAAGACCTCCTGGCCGGTGCCTGTGGCTCAAAGAAGTAGGGCACCAGCCTCATATGCCAGAGGTGGCGGGTTCAAACCCAGCCCTGGCCAAAAACTGCAAAAAAAAAGATAAGACCTCCTTCTCTACTAAAAGGCAAACAAAACAAAAAAAAAAAATAGAAAAAACTAGCTCGACATGGTGGTGCACGCCTGTAGTCCCAGCTACTGAGGAGGCTGAGGCAAGAGGATTGCTCAGGCCCAAGAGTTTGAGGTTGCTATGAACTACAATAAGGCCGTGGCACTCTACCCAGGGTGACAGAGTGAGACTCTGTCTCAAATATATATATACATGTTTGCTATTTTCTGGGGCCCAAAGAGGCTACTTTTCCCTGTGCCATTCTTCACAAATAACTGAAGTCCACATCAGCTATTAGGTCTGCTGTACCCAGGGCAACTAAGACACCATGAAGCTTGTAGCCACAAAACCCTCTGAAGGTGCCTTTGTTCCAGCAGGACCATGATCTGCAGTCAGTGTGGCACCTCCGGTTAGCCCAGTGAGTGGAGAAAGTTCCCGAATGATAACACCTGCATCAGGACACACTTCAGCACGATCCTTTGTTTTGTCATGTTGTATGAAAGCTGCTGCTGGGGTGGCACAAGGTCCCCCAACCTCAGTTAACCAGGAACTTGTGGGTCAACAACAAGGAATACTTCTTGCCACCCTTGTAGTGTTTTCTGAAACTTACACACAGGAAGAACGTCATAAAATTCACATGCAAGATAAAAGCTGTATCCTTTTGAAACGTCTTGCAGATCTCAGGACCTGGAAATGGGAATCCTAAACTTAGCAGCACCTTTCATATGTACTGGGGAGCCAGCATTTCGCTCTAATGGGACCTTTTTCTTCAGTTACTACCAGCACGTGAATCTCATTTAATTTTTGACTCACCTCCACCAGATGTTTTGAAATGTCACAGTTTTCCCGCTTTCCCAAGCTGACTGATCACGGGGGCCCAGTTCCAGCAGCTAGAAAGCTATACGTTTTCCAGTTCAGTCACTAATGAATCGGTTCCCTAGTAGCTCCCCAAAGATCTGACTTATTTCAGGTGAAGTAATCAAGTCTCCTTGTTCTTCTAGCATGCCAAAGTACATAGACTAACTTAAAAACCCTCCGTGGGCCAGCGCACACGGTGGCCCCAAGCTGGACATCACCGGGACTCTGATGCCAAACTTCGCAGGTGCCCATGCACCACCCCGGGATTGGGGGTTGAGGACATTACTGGGAAGAGGACACACCCCAAAAGTTCTGTCTCTCTTTTTAAAGTCTTGATTCTTTTATTCACATGATACCCTCTCTGTCATGGGCATGTCATTCCTACCTCCTTAGGAAAGCCCCCGCTGGCTCGCCTATCCTCCACACCCTGACTTAGGCATGTGGCCCATGCAGGGCCAAGTAGCATCAGCACCGACAGAGCTGGGAAAATCACTTTCCTCCAAAGAGGATGAAGGGGAGCAGGTCCTGGCAAAGTTCTGTGAGCCCTGGATCCAGCCAGTCCTGCAGCCAACAGACTTGTGTCAGAGAGCAGTGGTCCCCAACCTTTTTTGCACCAGGGACAGGTTTCATGAAAGATATTTTTTCCACAGACCTAAGGGGTGGGAGGGAGGTGATTTGGGGATGATTCAAGCACCGTACATTTATTGTGCATTTTATTACTATTATTATTTCATTGTAATATATGTATAATGAAGTCATTACATAACTCAGTGTAATTCAGACCCTGTGGGAGCCCTGAGCCTTTTTTCCTGTAACTAGATGGTCCTATCTCGGGGTGATGGGAAACAGGGACAGATGAAGCGTCATTCTCTTGCCTGCTGCTCAGCTCCTGCTGTGCGTCTTGGTTTCTAACAGGTGGCGGACTGGACTGGTACTGGTCCACAGCCAGGGGGATGGGGACCCCCGTGACACAGAGCATCCCTTCAATTCTGTCACTGCAGCTTTGGATCATTTTCTTATTGGAAGGAAGTGTGGTGGTGACAAGAGGTCCAGGGGATTGTTTCAGAGCTGTATTTCTCTAGCAAAGATAATTTTTATTTGTGTTGCATCTGAGTTAGGTGTGGCTTAGTGGGGTGAGATGAATTTGCGTGTGTTGACTAAAGTATCCTCCAGCCTCTTCTCAGTGTGACCACCATATTCATGTAAATGGCTGATAAAAAGCATTAAGACATAATGTGATTGTTTGCCAGTGAAAACAACCTGTAAATTGACAGCAAGCAACAGTATTTTATTTAACTGTGCCATAGCCTTCTTTTATCCATTTTTTTCTTGTTGTTGTTAAGTTTTTTTGTTTGTTAGTTTTTGAGACTGAGTCTAACTCTGTCACTCAGGCTACAGTGCAGTGGCACAATCATAACTCACTTCAGCCTTGAACTCCTGGGCTCAAACAACCCTCCTATCTCAGCCTCCAGAGTAACTGGGACTACAGACACGTGCTGCCATGCCCGGCTAATTTTTTTTATTTTTTGTAGAGATGGAGTTTCACTATGTTGCCCAGGCTCGTCTTAAACCCCTGGCCTCAAGTGGCCCTCCTCTTTTGGGCTCCCAAAGTGCTGAGATTACAGGCATGAGCTACCCAGCCTAGGCAATTATTGTATTTTATCACTATAAGATATTCTCCAAAAAGTTCCAACACAATTTTATAGGTATTTGTACTTGGGTGATTTATTAAAACCTTTCCTAAGTGATAAGCAGGACCTTAAATTCTCATCATCAAATCATCCCTGTGGACTTAACCCTATAGAATTTTTTTGGCAGGGGGGGTTGGCCAGGGCTGGGTTTGAACCTGCCACCTCAGGCATATGGGGCTGGCACTTTACTCCTTTGAGCCACAGGTGCTGCCCTTTTTTTGGAGACAGAGCCTCAAGCTGTCACCCTGGGTAGAGTGCCGTAGCATCACAGCTCACAGCAACCTCCAACTCCTGGGCTCAAGCGATTCTCCTGCCTCCACTTCCCAAGTAGCTGGGACTACAGGCGCCCACCACAACACCTGGCTATTTTTTGGTTGCAACCGTCATTGTTGTTTGACCAGCCTGGGCTGGTTTCGAACCTGCCAGCTCAGGTGTATGTGGCTGGCGCCTTAGCCACTTGAGCCACAGGCGCCAAGCCATAACCCTACAGATTACAAAAATCACAAGAATACTGCCTTCCTGCCTAACAAGTTGTTTATTGGGGCTGTATTAGGTAACATGTAATAACAAGCAGAATCTTATATTATTATTATTATTGTTTGTTTGTTTTTGAGACAAGAGTCTCACTTTGTCACCCTGGGTAGAGTGCTGTCGCATCACAGCTCACAGCAACCTCAAACTCTTGGGCTTAAGCAATTCTCTTGCCTCAGCCTCCCATGTAGCTGGGGCTCCAGGCACCCGCCGCAATGCCCAATTATTTTTTTTTTTTGGTTGTAGTTGTCATTGTTGTTTGGCAGGTCTGGGCTGGATTCGAACCTGCCAGCTCCGGTGTATGTAGCTGTCGCCCTAGCTGCTGAGCTATAGCGCAGAGCCAGAATGTTATATTATTATACAATGACAAGTAGTTTTATAGTTACAGGCTCCTGTGTGCAAAAATAGACTTTCCTTATTTCTCTGTACCAGAAATTAACTCTGCCCTGAGCTCCATGTCCTCTGATGGTAAGATCAATCTTGACAGTTCTAGGACCTTCAGTCACTTCCTGTTTGGAGCTCAGTGTGTTTAAGGAAAGACTTTGTTCCGGATTCTTCTCCACTTGCCCTTCCCTTTTCCTGTGAATGATCCCTTTTGGTCTCTGCAAGCTCTATAGTGATTCCTGCCTCAGAGCAATCATTCCGTGCCTAGGTGCGCTAAGATCCTAGAGTCCTCAGGAACTTCTGCGTATTAACACCTTCCCTCCTATCTCTGCTCTGAAATCAGGTGTCCTTCTCCACCATCTGGGCACCCCGCTGACGTAGGTCATCTGGCTCTCCCAGCCCCCACCACAAAGCCTCTCTCCACCTTCAGGTGTCCATCTGCCTGGGTCTCAGTTGCCCATTTCTACTGCACTACAACTGCCCACAAGGTCCAGGGCTCTTTCAGCGGCTTCTTATGCCAGAGACCCCTAGAGAAGTGGACACAGCTCTCTGCTTCCTTGTCCTCCCAAACACAAGGAACCCTACACCTCCCTCGTATCCCTCCCCGACCCCAGCGTGACTTCCCCGCTCTACTTCCTAGACCTCTCTCATGCTCTGACCTTTCTCCAGTCTTGGAAAACACTGGCTCTCTGTTTTTTTTTTTTTTTTGAGACAGAGCCTCAAGCTGTCACCCTGGATAGAGTGCTGTGGCATCACAGCTCACAGCAACCCCCAATTCCTGGGCTCAGGCGAGTCTCCTGCCTCTGCCTTCCAAGTAGCAGGGACTACAGGCGCCCGCCACAACGCCCGGCCATTTTTTGGCTGCAGCCGTCATTGTTGTTTGGCGGACCCGGGCTGGATTCGAACCCGCCAGCTCAGGTGTACGTGGCTGGTGCCTTAGCCCGTTGAGCCACAGGCGCCGAGCCGCTGGCTCTCTTTTAATTATGGCATAAACTTCTTTAATGTTTTTGACTCTTTGTTATTTAAATCTAAGCCTTCATAATTAAAAAATAAGCAAACAACAAAACAAAAATAATTTTATCTCTTAATAAGCTAGCCTTCTGAAAGCCAAATTTTCTTTGGCTATTTGGGATATCATCTCGCTATGATTTTTCCCAATATTGCACTATAAAAATTTTAAAACAGATAACAAAGTTGAAAGAATTTTTTTACAATGAATGCCCAAACACCTATTGAAAGGATGGCCATACTAAAATAACAGAAAAAGGAAATATCCAACCTCACAATTTCTCAGTAATGGTTAAGATCAATCCTATGAGCTCTCTTGCCGGTAGGTAACCCTCAAAGTTGTTTCCAAAATATCACAAAAGTGCTGAGCAGGTTGAAAGGAAATGCAAATTTTCTCTTTTAAAGCTTCTTTTGAAAGCTGGGTGCTGTGACTCATGCCAGCACCCTCCTAGCACTCTGGGAGGCTGAAGTGGGAGGATGACTTGAGCTCAGGACTTTGAGACCAGCCTGAGCAAAAATAAGATTCCATCTCTACTAAAAACAGAAAAATTTGCCAGGTCCCAGGTACTTGGCAGACTGAGACGAGAGGATCACTTTAGCCAGGAGCTCGAGGTTGCTGTGAGCTAGGCTGATGCCATGGCCTCTAGCCTGGGCCACAGAGTGAGATTCCGTCTCAACATAACAAAACAAATAAAATAAATAAAATAAACTGCTTTTGAGAATGTGCTTTTCCAACCTTGAAGAGTTCCTGAGTATACAGCAGGAAGTATGAACTTTAAGCCTCATTCCTGCCCAAAACCATGTCTTCAGGGAAAAATCACATCCCCCATCACAAGCCTGTCTCACAAAGGAAAGTCAGCAGCTTCTGTTATCAACCTGCTGCTAAGAAAAAAAGAGAAGCAGAGGACAGTCACACAGTCACTTCTGTTATCAACTGACTGCAATCAGTGTTTTTTCTTTCCTTCTTTGTCCCCATAAAAACAGCAAGCTCCCTGGCCTCAGCACAGGCACCTCCCTTCTTTTTTGGGATGAAGCACTATGCCATCTCCTTTCTCTCCTTTTATGCCTCTGTTTTTCTTCTCTCACTCACTTTTTCACTGTTCCCCGCCTCCCCCCTCCCCATGTAAGAAGAGAAAATTGACTTTTACTTTTATTTATCCTAATTGCTGTGTGAGAAATTTTTCTCCACCTGTGCTGTGAGTTCCTCATAAGTCTCCACCTTAACAGTTTGGTGGCTCACACGGGGGAACTGAGTCACTTCTCTGCCTCCTCTGCTGTGCAGCTCCCAGGATTTCATGCTCCCCACTCTTGTTTGGTGTCTCCAGGGCTTTGGAAATGGTTATGCACTCAAAAAAGTATCAGCAGCTCCATGGTGAAAACTCTGGCACATTGGCTCAGTGCCTGTGGCTCAGTGGGCTAAGGCGCCAGCCACATACACCTGAGCTGGCAGGTTCGAATCCAGCCCGGGCCACCAAACAACAATGACGACTGCAACCAAAAAATGGCCAAGGGTTGTGGCGGGCGCCTGTGGTCCCAGCTACTTGGGAGGCGGAGGCAAGAGCCCAGGAATTGGAGGCTGCTGTGAGCTGTGATGCCACAGCACTCTCTCCAGGGTGACAGCTTGAGGCTCTGTCTCAAAAGAAAAAAAAAGAAAGAAAACTCTGGCACCAGTCCGCCACTCTCAGAAAGGTCCCTGAGAATGATGCTGCCTACCACCTCTTCCTGCACTTTGCCCAGACCCAGGGATGCCGGGTTTGGGAGAAGCTCCTCTCTAGTTTCTGGTCCAGATCAGAACCTGGGAGTGCCTGCCTCTACAGCACCTTAAATTGCATTTCAGGTCTGTCTCAGAGTCAGGGATGCTCATGTCTGATCAGCACCTTAAACGTCATCTCAGGGGATGCCCCACCCAAACTCTCAGTGTTTCAGTGTGTGACTGTCCCTAATGGGCCTCCCCTTTTTCTTTCTTCTAGTTTCCCTCATGGGCAACATTGAGTTGGAACTTTGGGACTCATTACCCCCAATCCGAACATTTACTATAGGTGAATTGACGAGATTTGGCCCAAGAATAAATCTGTAACTTGACCTTTTTTTTTTAGTCTCACTATGTTGCCCTGGGTGGAGTGCTGTGGCATCCCAGCTCACAGCAACCTCAAATTCTTGGGCTTACGTGATTCTCTTGCCTCAATCTCCCAAGTAGCTGGGACTACAGGCACCTGCCACGACACCTGGCTATATTTTGGTTGCAGTTGTCCTTGTTCTTTAGTAGGCCTGGGCCAGATTCGAACCCGTCAGCCTCAGTGCCTGTGGCCGAGGTCTAACAACTGTGCTACGGGCACTGAGCCTCTAACATGACTTTGACTTCCACTGGCTTGGCTAAGAAATCTGAAGTCCTCTACTTTTAAGGCTGTATTTGAACTTGCTAGACTTTCTGATCTTCATTTTGTCGGCTACATGTGAAAGAACCAAGCTGATTCCATTTTGTTAAAACTAATTCTACCTTGCCCCACAGCCTTGGATTTGCATCTACACATCAAAGGTTAATTTACGGCTGCACACCAAAGAGCTAATTTACACCTGAATACCAAGGTGATAGGGAGCCTGCTTCTTCCCCCACCTGTGGCTCCAGTGTGTCCGCCCCAAGTGATAAGGGTGTTTTAAAACAGGCCATCTTAATAGTAGCTATTTCCCCAGGCCATCTTGATAGTAAATATTTCCCCAGGCCCTTATGCCCCCCCCAGCAGCCCAACACCCCCTCCCTTTGTTCCTTTCTGTACCCTTAAAACTGCTCTTCCCTCGGCGGGCGAGGCTTTTTTGCTATCCTGCCTTGTCAGGGGCAGAAAGCCTTGGTTAACCAATAAATTTTTTTTTACTTCTTGCTTTTGCATCGGAATCGGTTAATGGGTGATTTGGGGAAGGGACTCTACGATTTAGGCACAACACATGTTACTTCTTAACCCCTACAACCTCTACCACTGCCTTCTCTTTCAGCTCCTTCATTCCCACTCCGGCCTTGGCTTCTCCATCTCCGCCCCTCCCACCCAGCTGCACTCACTCTGGCCAACTGCTCCCAATTCCTTGCCTGAGAGGCTTCAAGGTCACAGGGCATGTAAATCACTCAGGGCCAAGTTAAAAATCCCAGCCCATTTCCTTTTGTGACTATCTGAGGCCTTTCTCCTCTTTAGTAATTTAGACTGTGGAAAGACATCCATCTTAGCAATGCACTTCATCTCCCAGTAGCCCTGATATTTATTCTGTGTGAACTCCAAAACTTAAAAGGAGGCATCCAATGCCACAAATGGAACTTTTAAACCTGGTCTTCAAGATCTTTGATAACTGGATGGGGAGATGTGAGTAGAAAAAGAGGGATTGGGACTCACAGAGACCCTGAGGGTGGAAAAGGCTTTTCAAATTGTGGCTGCCTCTATAAAAAGATCTTTTCAGAGACAGAGTTACTCCAGGCCCAAGGAAGAAGACACCAAGACCCCACCCTTCTCTGGGAACTGAGGC
Organism: Perodicticus potto; assembly: GCA_963574655.1. NCBI lineage: Eukaryota > Metazoa > Chordata > Mammalia > Primates > Lorisidae > Perodicticus > Perodicticus potto. The sequence continues at coordinate 5,969 of CAUYRH010101504.1, read as the reverse complement.
CTGTTTCTTCTACCACCAGCTGGGGCTCTGGAGAAAAATGCCCTAGGAAGTGGCCTCCGCAGGGAACCTGGGACTGTGCCCTCTCTGCCACAGGGAGGGGCACTGGAATCAGGAATAAACTTACTTTCCGAAACTGGTGATCCCCTCTGGGCCTGCATCCTCCATACCCAGGGACCTTCTGGAAGTGCTTCAGTCCCGTGGACAGATCCAAATTTGGAATAGGCTCAACTTTGTCACACCAGGACGGCCAAGCCTTGAGTAACATTCTCTGTCACAGGTAAACAGGCCGATTTTCTAATTAGCACTGGAGCTACTCTCTCTGCTCTTTCTGTTCAGGACTTCTATTTCCTTCTATCTCCATTGTCAGACTGAAGGGAAAATACAACTCCCCGTGTATTCTGTATCTTCTTTTTTCGAAGGGAGATCAAGTTTTTGCTTACTCCTAGTAGTGCTTCCAATTAAGTCTTAAGACTGGGAAAAGATTTTAAGGTTAAGTTAGACACCTAACTCCTTTAACACCTCTGACTTCCTTTCTCAGACTTCTAGGACAAGCTTAGGGACTTTACATACAACTTTTGTCCTTTCCTTGGTGTGCTCTGGGCTTTAAACCATAAACTTTCCTTCCACCTGCTTCACCCAATCATATCTACATTTATCTATATGCCCATGTGTTTGCATGTCTATATATTGTGGGGAAGAAATCCTCAGAACTCTGACAAAAGCGCAGCTATTTTGGAGGCAAGTAGAGAAAGAAAGCAGGCCAGAAACCAAATTGCATGATCACAGCAACGCCCTTCCCACACTCCTGTAAATCCTTATGACTCTGACAAGAGTATAGCCATCCCGGGAGGACAGCTAGTGATAGAAAGCAGGTCAGAGACCAAAGGGCATGGTCACAGCAACCGTCTCCCTGCCCTCTTGAAATGCTTTAGGGCTGGGAAGCATCAGGATCTCCTACCCTGGTCCTGGCTGGCTCTAGAGACAAGGCCTCCAACAGGATTAACACCTTTTGTGGAAGGCAGTAATTTTAAAATCAGTCTGGGACACAGCATCTTTCACTCTATAGGAAAGATGACTTTTCTCACCTCTCATGACCCCCTCCCACATTCCAATTACACTAATAAAAGTCCCTTGAAATTGTGTGAGCTGAGCTGACTTCTTTAAAACAAAGCCAGCTTGGCTCGGCTCAGCTCAGCTTGGCTCAACGCCTGTAGCTGAGCGGCTAGGGTGCCAGACACATACACCGGAGCTCGTAGGTTTGAACCCAGCCCGGGACTGCCAAACAACAATGACAACTACAACCAAAAAATAGCCAGGCATTGTGGCGGGCATCTGTAGTCCCAGCTACTTGGAAGGCTCAGGTAAGAGAATTGCTTAAGCCCAAGAGTTTGAGGTTGCTGTGAACTGTGACGCCATGGCACTCTACCCAGGGCAACATAGTAAGACTCTGCCTCAAAAAAATAATAATAATTAATCACACTATGGAAGGGTTTCTTTACCTTTTTGGTAACTGGCCTGAAACAGGAATTTTATGTTTTGTAAAGATAATCCCTGTGTCATTGGCTTTTTGACTAACTAGAAAAACTAAACTTTAAAGGGTGAGGTTTACACCTATTTGACTTCCTGCATTGCCTTTGAAGTCGTCTGATGACTATCACTCTTGGTTAAAGGAAGGCCATAGTTTTATAGTGACTTGTGATTCTATTTAAACATTTAAATGTTTATTTTTATTTTTTATTTTTTTGAGACAGAGTCTTACTATGTTGCCCTCGGTAGAGTGCTCTGGTATCACAGCTCACAGCAACCTCCAACTCCTGGGCTCAAGTGACTCTCTTGCCTCAGCCTCCCAAGTAGCTGGGACTACAGGTGCCCGCCACACTGCCTGGCTATTTTTAGAGATGAGGTCTCACTCTTGCTCAGGCTAATCTCGAACATGTGAGCTCAGGGCAAACCACCCGCCTCCGCCTCCCATAGTGCTAGGATTATATGGGTGAGCCACACACCTGGCCTCTTCTGATGCCTTTGTTTCTTAGCCCCTTTCAACTTGTACATAAGCTTCTGTTTCCTTGTTGTCTTTCTCCTCGATTTCTCCACCCCCACTTGGCACCTACATGCTGCAGTAAAACTTACTCAGCAGCTTCTGATAGAGGGACCACAACATTCACAGCTGAGAGCCCAGCTTTTACTCAAGGATTTCCCAGGACAAACTGGGCCGTCTTCAACCTTACAAAAAGGTCCTTTTAAAATAATTTTCACCACTCCCACTACAGCTGAGCTTTTGGGAATCCCATCCTGCATTTGCCGCTTCAGAGTCAAACTTCCAGACCTCCAGAATCTTGCTTGCACCTACAGCGAATTCCCTGAGAGTCCATTGGTTTCTACCTGCCAGCCCATCAGAGATACCAGGCTCTGAGTCACTTGATAAAAGCCTCAAAACCGTGAGCTTTCATATGCTGTACATACAGCCTCTTATGGCCCTTTTTGCCCTCTTACTGCTTCTTTTGTCACTGTGTGACTGTCACCACAGCCCAGCTTCCATGCCAGCCCAGGCAGTCCTTTGTCCCCGCTGGTGTTACGGGATGAGGAGGGTCCGGCCTCCGGTCACCGTCAGCCAATATGCAGAGACAGGCTGGGTCCACCAAACTTGGTCAGAAGGCCAGGATTCCGGAGCGCAGTGAGAGTAGCCTCTTGGAGTAGCCTCTCCAAGACTGCTGTGTTCTTCTCTTTCCAAAACCACAGTTTGATACATAAAGGTTCAAAGCAAAGACCACATTAACTCTTATTTTAAATAATAATCAGCACAACTCAGGGACCTATTACTACATTGCCAATTCAAAAGTTAATGTCCTAAACCAATCCTCCTAAACTACTCAAGATGGGCATCTTTCGTGTGGGAGCTAAATTTACCAAACAATAAGAATAGGAGACAGGAGGTGAAGGTCAAGTAGGAGCTAAACCAACCAGACCGCCTGTGTCATGTTGGCTCTGGCCTGACTTACCCCATCTTATTTTCAGCACCTGTGCTCTCACCGGGAACCCTAATAATCTCTTCATATCTCCTGCTATAGGTACGCTATAATATCCGTATTTGCCTATAGTCCACGGGTTTCTACCTGCCAGCCCATCAGAGATAGGCAACTACACCTATATGACATCCCCAGAGGATGGGGTCCTCTGCCTTTTCAGAGCTGTAGACTCTTCTCACCAGGTGCATCCATAGTTTTCTTGGTTAACGCCTCTTTTAGGCCCCATAATGGGCTCTGCTTATAGTATTCATTTTAAACCCTATGTTCTATCTAACAACCTAGATACAAAGCACAATTCAAACTTTAGCAGTTTGTCTCCAGCAAACCCCACATTCTGCCTCTAATCTTGCTTTAAAGACTCAGTTTTTCAACCCTTCCCCCTTAATGATTCAAATGAACACTCGGGTAAGGGCATCCCAATGACACATGCCAGCAGGAAGCTAATACAGAAAAAGAGACCTCAGCCCCAAGTCTCCAGTTTCTAAGTTCATTTCTAAAATAGGAATCTTAATTTTAATCAGAGGAAGGAGGGAAATGAATGAATAGCTTTTCTAAAACAACAGGAAAAAGAAATATCTAACCCCTCAACTTCTCAGTAACTGCTAAGATCAATCCTATGAGCGCTCTTGCTAACAGACACCCCAGGAAGTGTATGTGTGTGTGGGTGTTCTGTTTTCAATCTGATGAAAAGAGCTGAGCAGATGGAAAGGAACATAAATCTTTTTTTTTTTTCTTTTGAGATAGAGTCTCAAGCTGTCACCTTGGGTAAAGTGTCATGGCATCATAGCTCACAGCAACCCCCAACTCTTGGGCTCAAGTGATCCTCTTGTCTCAGTTTTTCTGTTTTTAGTAGCGACAGGGTGGTCTTGAACTCGTGAGTGCAGATAATCCACCCGCCTCAGCCTCCCAGAGTGCTAGGATTACAGGCATAAGCCATTGCACTTTGGTAATCTGCTTGTACAACCTTGAAGATTTCCTCCGTGCGTGGGGCTGGTGAGCTTTCGTTCCTGCCCCAAACCATATCTCAAGGGCAAAATCACATCCCCAGGAATAAGTCTGTCGTCAAAGAAAAGACTGCTGCTTCTGCTACTAAGAAAAAAAGAGAACAAGCGGATGTAACAGTTTCACACAGCACTTCTGTCATCGAGTGACAGCAGCAATCATTATATTTTTCCCTTTCTCTTTGTCCCCATAAACATGGCAAGCCGCTTGGCCTCAGTGTGGGCACCTCCCTTCTCTTTTTGGATACAATACCAAGCTATGCCATCAGCTCTCTCTCCTTTTCTCCCTCTATTTCCCTTCTCTCTCTCTCTCTCTTTTTTCTTTTTTGAGACCAAGTCTCACTACGTCACCCTCGGTAGAGTGCTATGGCATCACAGATCACAGCAACCTCCAACTCTTGGGTTTAAGCGATTCTCTTGCCTCAGCCTCCGGAGTAGCTGGGACTAACGGCACCTGCCACAACGCCTGGCTCTATTTTTTGTTGCAATTCTCATTGTTGATTTTAGCTGGGTTCGAATCTACTAGCTTCAGTTTACCTTCTATGTATATGGCCATCGTCCTACCCACTGGGTTACTTGTGCCGCCCCTTCTCTCTCTTTCTATCACTCTCTTCCTCTTTTTATCTCTCTCCACTTAAAAAGATAAAATAGGCCCGGCACGGTGGCTCATGTCTGTAATCCTAGTGCTTTAGAGGCCAAGGCAGGTGGATTTCCTGAGCTCATGGATTCAAGACCAACCTGAGCCAGAGTGAGACCTCTTCTCTAAAAGTAGCTGGGCACTGTGGCTGGCAGGAGCCTGTAGTCCCAGCTACTTGGGAGGCTGAGGCAAGAGAATCACTAGAGCCCAAGAGTTTGAAGTTGGAGTGAGCTATGACACCACGGGACTGTAGTGAAGGCAACAAAGTTAGGACTCCGTCTCAAAAAAAAAAAAAAAAAAGATAAACCTTTTTACTTATTTATATATGGCTTAATCTCTGTGTGAGAAATTTTTCTCCACCTGTGCCATGAGCTCCACGTAAATCTCCCCCCAACACCGACCTCCAAGATTCTACTGTTTACGTTTTAATATTTATTTTAATTCCTATCTATTCATCTTTGTCAGTTATCTATTTATCCATCTTATTTTTCATGCATTTCAAAGTAATTTTCAGCCATCAGTGCTTCCTGCTTCCTTCTAAATACTTCAGCATTGTTGGCGCCTGTGGCTCAGTGGGTAGGGCGCCGGCCCCATATACTGAGGGTAGCGGGTTCAAACCCGGCCCCAGCCAAACTGCAACCAAAAAATAGCCGGGCGTTGTGGTGGGCTCCTGTAGTCCCAGCTACTCGGGAGGCTGAGGCAAGGGAATCGCCTAAGTCCAGGAGTTGGAGTTTGCTGTGAGCTGTGTGATCCCACGGCACTCTACCGAGGGTGACAAAGTGAGACTCTGTCTCTACAAAAAAAAAAAAAAAAAATTACAAAAGTTTCTATGTCCATATATTTGATAATCTCAGTAAAATGAGCTAATTCCTTAAAAGACATAATCTGCCAAAATTCAAAGAAGAAAAAATAAATAAATACTTCAGCACGCATATCATTAACCAGGGCTTAATATTTGTTTAAACGTTTTAGCTTTACTATAAAATTTACATAGAATCAAATGCACAGATCTGAAATGTACATTCTTTGAGTTTTGATGATTGCATTGAAAACCTAGTATAAGCAACTGAGGCAAAGGTCTCAATCAATGGAGGTTTAGTAAGCCAAAGTTTAAGGATACAGCAAGGAAAAACATAAACCCTTAAACATATCTGGTGACTTCTTTTTTTTTTTTTTTTTTTGAGACAGAGCCTCAAGCCATCACCCTGGATAGAGTGCTGTGGCATCACAGCTCACAGCAACCTCCAATTCCTGGGCTCAAGCGAGTCTCCTGCCTCCGCCTCCCAAATAGCTGGGACTACAGGC
>CAUYRH010101503.1:0-11673 GCA_963574655.1 Perodicticus potto | reverse complement strand
CTGTTTCTTTGTTTGCGCCCGGGATTGGGTGTTGGGTTTTTCCTACAAGCCCATAGCACTCTACCCGGGTTGACAGGTTTTGGGTATTTCTCAAAAAAAAAAAAAAAAAAAAAAAAAAAAAGGCAGACAATAAGTGTTGGAGAGGTTGTGGAGAAAATGGAACCCAAATATATTGCTGGTGGGAATGCAAAATCACACAGCCATTTTGTTTTTTTTTTTTTTTTTGAGACACCTGGGTAGAGTGCTGTGGCATCACAGCTCACAGCAACCTCTAATTCCCAGGCTCAAGCGAGTCTCTTGCCTCCGCCTCCCAAGTAGCTGGGACTACAGGCACCCGCCACAACGCCCAGCCATTTTTTGATTGCAGCCGTCATTGTTGTTTGGCGGGCCCGGGCTGGATTCGAACCTGCCAGCTCAGGTGTACGTGGCTGGCGCCTTAGCCCGTTCAGCCACAGGCACTGAGCCCACACAGCCATTTTGAAAAATAGCTTGGCAGTTCCTCAGAATGTTAAACACAGAGTTATCATATGACCCAACAATTCCATTCCTAGGAACATGCACAAGAAAATGAAAACATATGACTACACAAAAACTTGTACTTAAATGTTCACGGCAGCACTATTCGTAATAGTCAAAAAGTAGAAACAACCCAAATATCCATCAAATGATGAATGAATAAACAAAATGTGGTAAATCCATACATGGACTATTATTCAGCAATAATAAGGAATGAAGCACTGACACATTCTATGGATACATGAACCTTGAAAATGATATACTAAGTGAAATAAGCCAGACCCAACAGGACAAATAATGTGATTCCATTTACAGGAAATGTTCAGAATAGGCAAATCTAGAAAGATAGAAAGTAGATTAAGGACTGTCGAGAGCTGAGAATCTGGAGGGACATGGAAATCAACTGCTAATGCATATGGGGGTTTTGGGGTGTGATGAAAATGTTCTGTGGCTATAGTTTCACAATGCTAAAAATACTAAAAAAAAAATTGAACCATATAATGAGTGAATTGTATGGTATGTGAGTTCTATCACCACCCAAAGCTGATATATACACACACACAAACACATGTATATCACACATACACACATACATGATATCATGCTAGGTTAAGAAGAAAGAGAAAAGAAAAAGAAGAAGAAAGAAAAAAAGAAAAAGAAGCATTAAATAGGTACAAAATCTAAGAGTTCAGAGCAAAGACATGATTTCTTTCTTTCTTTCTTTTTTTTTTTTTTTTTCTGTGAGGCATAATCTCACCCTGTCATCCTGGGTAGAGTGCTTTGGTGTCATAGCTCACAGCAACCTTAAACTCTTGGACTCAAACGATCTTCTTGCCTCAGCCTCTCCAGTAGCTAGGACTAAAGCCACCACAAGACCCAGCTAGTTTTTCTACTTTTAGTAAAGACAGGGATCTCATTCTTGCTCAGGCTGGTCTGAACTCCTGAGCTCAAAGGATCCACCTGCTTCAGCCTCCCAGAGTGCTAGGAGATCATTTCTGATAAGAATGATTAGGGTGGGCCAGGCAGGGTGGCTCACATCTATGATTCTAACACTTTGGGAGGCTGAGGCAGGAGGATTGCTTTAGGCCAGGAGTTTAAGACCAGCCTGAGTTAACAGTGAGGCCCCATCTCTACAAAAATAAAAATATTAGCTGGGCATGGTGTTGTGTGCCTGTAGTCCCAGCTACTTGGGAGGATGGGCAGAAGTATTTCTTTTTCTTTTTCTTTTCTTTTCTTTTTTTTGAGACAGAGCCTCAAGCTGTTACCCTGGGTAGAATGCTGTGGCATCACAGATCACAGCAACCTCCAACTCCTGGGCTCAAGAGATTCTCCTACCTCAGCCTCCCATGTAGCTGGGACTACAGGCATAGGCCACAATGCCCAGCTAATTTTTTCTATTTTTAGTAGAGATGGGGTTCTCATTCTTTCTCAGGCTGGTCTCGAACTCCTGAATTCAAGCAGTCCTCTCACCTCCGCCTTCCAAGAGTGCTAGAATTACAGGCATGAGCCATCTCACCCAGCCTACAACAATGGTTTAAAGCCAGAAGTTTGAGGTTGCAGTAAGTTATGAAGATACCACTGCACTCTAGCCAGGATGACAGAGCAAGACTCTGTCTAAAAAGAAAAAAAAAAAACAAAACAGTGATCAGGGAAAGTTTCATGACAGAGAAACTAATGGAAAGTGGCCTAGTCATTTAGTAGACGGAGACTGGAATTAAAGGCAGCAGATGCAAGGGTATGACTGTAGCTAATTATGGATCCTACTCTAAATCTGTAAGGATTCTAGAATGGCTGGATTATAACATACACAGGAATAAGTGGGTTATGAGACTAAAAGGTCAATAAACTGAGGCTGTCCCACAGAAAGCTCTGAATGTCAGCCTGTCAGCCATGGAAAAGCTCATGTACTGGCTCAGCGCCTGTGGCTCAGTGGGCTAAGGCGCCAGCCACGTACACCTGAGCTGGCGGGTTCGAATCCAGCCTGGGCCCGCCAAACAATGACGGCAGCAACCAAAAAATGGCCGGGCGTTGTGGCAGGCGCCCGCAGTCCCAGCTACTTGGAAGGCAGAGGCAAGAGACTCGCTTGAGCCCAGGAATTGGAGGTTGCTGTGAACTGTGATGCCACAGCACTCTATCTAGGGTGACAGCTTGTCTCAAAAAAAAAAAAAAAAAAAGCTCATGTAGTAATGACCTAAACTAAGGCAGGGATAGAGAAGAGAAGATCAGGAAGCACTTCAGAGGAAGAATAAACAGCAAAGCACCTGCTGGACCAAGTATGAGGGCAGTGAAGAAGTCAGGGCCAAGATGATGCCTGAGTCTTAGCCAAGTGACTGAGAGAATGACAAAAATGAGAATCAGAGGTGACTACCCCTTTGAGGTGGAAGGCAATAGAGTAGGTGATGTTGAGCCTTGAGGCAGAAAAAAATGGAAAACAGAGGTAGACCATGGAAGAGGATCCAGAAGAAAAAGTCTGTGGATGTTGTAGGCCACTTGGATGAGGGGACACAGTCTGCAGTCTCCTAACATGGGTAGGTGTCTCCCAGACACAGAGGAGAAGCAAGGCACTGCAGACAGCGGGGGAGCAGGGAGCCAAAAGCCCAAGGGCACAGAGGCATAAAACAAGGTCAGTTTCCTGGGCTGCAAATACCTCACTAGGCTGAGGCAGCAGAGGGAGGAGGGGAGGCAGCCAGAGATGGGGCTGCAGAAGTACCCAGCGGCCAGATCACAGAGTGCTGTGCACCTTGAGGCTGACTTATCCAACAGGGAGGCCAGGAAAGGGCCTACAGAGGAGGATACACGGGCCCTCCCTCCTGGTACTATGGCAGAGGGTCTAGAGGATAGCAAGATGAGAAAGGGAGGAAATTAGCAATTAAGAGACGAGTTCAGCTAGGGAAGAATAATGACCGAGTAAGGTGCTGACTGCAAGTGGGGGTGAGGAATGAACTGGTGTGAGACATAATTATGTCATAGAATCAACAGAACTTGATCAATTGAATATTGAGAGAAAGAAAAGCAATCCCTCTGGAGCACTGACCAAAGGGTATTGCAATAGAAGAAAAGGAACTGCCACACTAGTGTTAGCCTTTATGGCAGTGCAGGAAGGATGGGAGGCAGGAGATGTTGAAGAGATGCAGTTGACAGTGCTTGGGCCCCATTGGTTATGGAGTGAGAAGGTAGGGGCTTAGGCAGGCTGCTTCTCTGGTTGTGGGTTCAGGCAGCTGGGTGGAGGGTGGGTCAACACACTAGTGGCATGCATCATGGGTAGGGTAAGGGGACCTGATGTGTGGAAGAGAACTAGAGGTAGCCTTAGGAAGGAGGCCTAGAGAGGTATCTAGGGACAACACAATGGACAAAGGTAAGCAGGTGAATGCAGGGGAAGGCCTACAACTGGATGGGAAAAGAGGGAAAAGAAAGAATGCTGTTCATTCTTCCTCTGAAGTGCTTCCTGATCTTCTCTTCACTACCCCTGCCTTAGTGTAGGTCATCAGTACCTTCAAAGGAGTGCTGAGAATATCCTTTCTTTTTTCTCCAAAGAAGCAGAACAGCTAAGGAAGTGGAAGATTCCAAGGGAAAATGTGGTCTACAGCAGTGGTCCTGCTCTTTTTGGCACAAGGGACTGGTGTCATGGAGATAATTTTTCCATGGGGGTGTGGGAAGATGGTTTTTAGGGTGATTTGAGTGCATTACATTTATCATGCACTTTATTTCTATTAGTACATAGTAATATGTAATGGAATAACTATTCAACTCACCAAAATGCAGAATCAGTGGCAACCCACCTCAGTTCCACCCCAGATCATGAGGCATCAGATTCTCATAAGAAGCATGCAACCTAGATCCTCACATGTGCAGTTTACAGTAGGGTTTGCGATGCTATGAGAATCTAGCATCTGCTGATCTGACAAGAGGTGGAGCTCAGGCAGTGATGCAAGGGATAGGGAGCAGCTTAAATACAGGTGAAGCTTCCCTGCTCACCTCCTGCTGTGCAGCCACTCACCTCCTGCACGGACCAGTACTGGTTGGCACCCTAGGGGATTGGGAACCACAGGTCTACAGGGTTAAGGTGTAGAGGAACCAAGGCAAGTAGAACAGAAATAAAGATGAGAGCTGAAAAAATGAGTTGATGTGAGTGGGGAAAATAGAGGCCAGAAAGCAAGGGGTTAAAGAGTAAATAGAAGAAGAGGAAGTGAAGGCCCCTGCTCTGGTAAGAAGGTAGGTGACAAAGGAAGAGAGAGAAAGGAAAATAGCAACAGCAATGATGACAGCAGTTAACATTTATTGAAAGCTGACTACTTCATGCCAGGCACTGTTCCAGAGCCTTCCCTAAACAGTCAGGTAGGTGGCATGATCATCTCCATTTGTCACTGAGGAAACTGAAGCAGAAAGGTTTGACAGCCCAGGCTGGCAAGTGGTAGTGCTGAGAGGCAATCCCAGAGTCCACACTCTTTCGTTGTTGTTGTCAGCCAACTACGAATTAAATAGGAGGACTGAAATTATGCTACACACCATAGCTGAATATCACTACGGTCACCTTCAAAGTACTCTTCTTGGGAAGCTCTGCACCAATGCCATAGCCTAATCCAACCTTCAAAGCAATTTTGGTACTCTTTTTCTAGAATGGCTGTCAGAGCTGTCATATTATCCTTGATGTCCTCAATGTTATCAAAATGTCTCCCTTTGAATATTTCCTTTATCTTGAAGTAAAGAAAAAAATCATTGGGGGCCAGATTAGGGGAGTCAGGAGATGATCCAATACGGTTACTTGTTTACTGGCTAAAAACTCCCTCAGAGACTGTGCCACGTGAGCTGGTGCATTGTCGTGATACAAGAACCACATCTTTCTTATGCCAAGATTTTCAGTTAAGATTTTCCTAACTGTTTCTCTATCAATGTTTACTTGGTCTGCTACAAATCTCGCAGTCAGTCAATGATTTTGACACACAATTCAGTAAATTTTTGCAATGTCTTCATCAGTTTCATTACTGGCACCCTGACCTTTCTTCAATAGTGATACTTTCTCTCCCCTCAGAAAAACATTTAATCTGTTTGTACACTACCATCTTCTTCATGGCACCATCCCCATCAACCCAGACTAACATGTCCCTGATTTCACTTCCACTCTTGCCAAGTTCAACAAGAAATTTATAAATGTTTATTCATTGCTCTAATTCAAGCTCTAACATTCTTGCAACGCGACAAAAAAACACAACAGTAATGAATGCCACTCAGCAAGAAACTGTCAACATGAACACAACTGTGAGACACTAATATAGCAAGGTTATAAAACCTTACTGAGTTGTCTGTACAGTGCTGCCAATGTAAGTGCATGGTGGCAAGTTCATGAACTTAATTGTCATACCTCATAATTTACTAATTAAAAAAATGCCTTCTTGATTGTCTTGACTAATCTCAATAAAATGCTCTTGATTAGAGTTTGGCAGAGGAGCCATTGTCTGTGCAGTTGTTTAACACAGATTCAGTTGGAAAAGTAAATGAATGCACATTTTTAAGTTTTGCTAACTTGGTTTATAATCATCCCTCTGTCACATGAACATGAAGGACAAAACCCTTTCTGTTTTCTAATTATGTTCCATAGTGCAAAATAAATTCTGAAACTGTAACTGGGTATTTTGTGGACTCATACCTAGCACAGGTCAGAGACTAGCAGAGTCCACACTCCTAATTTCTATATCAGCAGTTCTCAAATGGGTGATTCTGAACCCTAGGGGATGTTTGGCAATGTTTGGAGACTTTTTTTGGTTATCACAAGTTGGGGGAATGGTGTGACTGGCATCTAGTCAGTAAAAGCCAGAGATGCTGCTTAACACACTGCAGTGCACAAGGAAAAGCCCTGCAGCAAAGAATTATCTGGCCCCAAATGCCAATAGTGCTGAAGCAGAAGCCCTGCTCAAAAGTACCCTAAAAATTTTCTCTAGGAACTGAGTTCAATAACTCACACCAGTAATCCCAGGGCCTGCGAGACTGAGGCAGCCTGGGCAACACAGGCAAGACCCCATCTCTTAAAATAAATAAATAAATAAATAAACTTTAAAAAATTATCTCTAGGGCTATCAGAGTCTAGGGAAGGGGTTTTAAAATGAGTGAATCACCCAGATGATTTGTGTCAACAGGAAAGGAGTGTAGATCCAGAAAGGGAGCAAACACACACGTATGAAACAGGAAACAACTTTGGAAGAAAGAGAGAGAGTGTGTGGCAGAGGAGAAAAGGTAGAAAGATCAGCCTTGAAAGGAAAAGAGGGAAAATTCATATTCTAAGATGAGAGGGAAAGAAAGAAGGATAATAGGAACATACTGAGAAATAGTGAGAAAAAAGGCAAGTTGTGGACACTGGTATCTGATGGCCTTGGACATATAAGGCAGCAGTGAGGAAAGCAAGGGCAAGGCCAGGGTTGAAGCCTAAGGAGAGAGGAAGGCAGGAACTGGTGCTAGAAGACCTCATCTCCTTTCTAACGTCATGGAGACTACACAGCAGAAAACTTAGAGTGGGGATGATGACCGGTAGGTAGAAACTTCAACAAGTGAGGCAAACACAGAAGTAGTGTGGACTGGCAAGACTGGGCATGATCAGGTCCAAGTAGAGCAAGCTGGACACAAGGAGGACAAGGCAGGAAGGGGGATGAGCATGAAGATAAGGGAAGAAGCACCCTGGCAGGGTGGGGCAGGTGGTGGGAAGCGGGGGGTGGGGAGGGGTGCGGAAGACACAGGATGGAGCCCTCAGGAGCAGAACTCCACGACTATCTGGACCAGTGGTTCTCAACCTTCCTAATGCAGCAACCCTTTGATACAGTTTCTCATGTTGTGGTGACCCCCAACCATAAAATTATTTTCGTTGCTACTTCATAACTATAATTTTGCTACTGTTATGAATCATAATGTAAATATCTGATATGCAGCATGTATTTAGGCGACCCCTGTGAAAGGGTCGTTCGACCCCCAAAGGGATCACGACCCACAGGTTGAGAACCGCTGATCTAGATGGAACAGAAATCCTAACCATAGACTGAACTTGTGTCCCCAAAATTCCTATGTTGAAGCCCTAATTCCCTAGGACCTCAGAAAATGACGGTATTTGGACATGGGCCTTTAAAGAAATGATTGAGGTAAAATGACGTTATTGGGATGGGCCCTAATCCCTCTGACTGGTGTCCTCATCAGAACAGACGAGAACACAGATGTGCACAGAAGGAAGACCACGGAAAGACCCAGGGAGAAGACAAGACGTCTACAAGCCAGAGAGAGAGGCCTCGGGAGAAACCAACCCTGCCCACACTGTGATCTCAGACCTCCAACCCCTAGAACTGTGAGGAAATAGTCTCTGGGGTTTTTGTTTTTTGTCTGTTTTTGTTTAAAGTTTGCCCTGGGTAGAGTGCTGTGGGCATCACAGCTCACAGCAACCTCCAACTCCTGGGCTTAGGCGATTCTCTTGCCTCAGCCTCCCAGGTAGCTGGGAGTATAGGTGTGGACCACTACGCCCGGCAATTAAAAAGTGCTAAGATTACAGGCGTGATATACCTCACCCAGCCAAGGAAAGGCTTTTGAAGGAAGTGCTATCTCTAAAGGCAAACCAAGCTTCCTTGGAGGAGGGTGGAAGGCAGGAGAAGTGCTGTGGAGAAGGCTGAGAGTTGGAGTTTCTTAGAACAAGGAAGGGGTTCCGAAGCCTCAAAGATGGGGACATCTCCTGAAACTCCGGACTTGTCTTGGCAAATGGTTTCCCTATTATGGTGCTAGCATAGACACTGGCATATTGCCAGAATTTTTTTTTTAATTTAAAAAATTTTTTTGTTTTTATTTTACCTGGCACTTTAGGAAAAGATGCAGCCTTTTAATAAACATAATTTGCAAAGTGTGCTGAAATGGAATAGGCAGGGAGAAGGAGTGAGAATGAGTGGGAGCAGAAAGGAAGGAGCTGGAGAAGAGTTTGCCTAGGGTTTGCCTCAGGTTTGCAAACAGAGCAGAAGGCTGGGAGGCAGGTGATGAGATGTTATTTGGAATTTCAAAATCTCCTTAGTGATTCAGCCAATTAAACTCTCTCAGATAAACACTATACAGGCACACAGACAGGCTGCTATGAACATCTTAATACAACCCCTGTTACCCTGAATACATTATTACCTTAGCTACCCAGATGACTTAAGACATGTGTTATTTCTGGTGATTGAGGGTATTTCCTTTAAATGTTAACCATTCCGGCTCAGCGCCTATGGCTCAGCAGCTAGGGCACCAGTCACATACGCTGGAGCTGGTGGGTTCGAATCAAGCCTGGGCTTGCCAAACAACAATGACAATTGCAATAAAAAATAGCTGGGTGTTGTGGCAGGCACCTGTAGTCCCAACTACTTGGGAGGCTGAAGCGGGATGTATATATCCTACTAAATAGAGAAATCTTTCTCAGAAAGAAAGAAAATCACATCTAGTGCTTGTATGTAATTTCACATTGTGAAGTAGAAAACTGGAATGATTTTATATACTGTCTTTTACTTCTACTTAGTAATTTCTGGAACTTCCTTACGAAAGTAAGTGCTCCGTAAAATATTTTAAATTCACAGAGTGATGGCTCAGTGCCTGTAGCACAGTGATTATGGCGCCAGCCACATGCGAGGCTGGTGGGTTCGAACCCAACCCAGGCCAGCTAAACAACAATGACAACTGCAACAAAAAGTTGCCAGGCATGGCAGGTGCCTGTAGTCCCAGCTATTTGGGAGGCTGAGGCAAAAGAATCGCGTAAGCCCAAGAGTTGGAGGTTTCTGTGAGCTGTGACACCATAGCACTCTACCCAGGGCAACATAGTAAAACTCTGTCTCAATAAATAAATAAATAAATAAATAAATAAATAAATAAATAAATAAAAATACACAGAGGGATACAAACTGGAAATAAGGTCTTCATCTTACTAAGGAAACTTGATATACACTTATGCATTCATTGAACCAGTGATTGATAGGCACTGATGCCGTTCCCAGCTCTACAAACAACAGTAAATAAAGCACACACAATCTCTGTCCAGCAGGTCTTACAGGCTAACGATTGGTTATAGGTTTTAAACAATAAATGTCATGAAAACTTTACAAGCCAGCCAGCCTAAGAGTTGCCTCCTGAGTGATAGTTTTTATAAAATAAAACCTGTGCACAGGCTCTGTGCCGGCTCTGTGCCTGTAGCTCAGTGAGTAGGGCGCCAGGAGGCTGGCGGGTTCAAGCCGGGGTGGGCCTCCTAAACAACAATGACAACTTTGGCTCGGCACGCATAGCACAGTGGTTACAGCGTCAGCCACATACACCGAGGCTGCCAGGTTTGAACCCAGCCCAGGCCAGCTAAATAACAATGACAACTGGTATTGTGGTGGGCACCTGTCGTCCCAGCTACCTGGGAGGCTGAGGCAAGAGAATTGTTTGAGCCCAGGAGTTTGAGGTTGCCGCAAGCTGTGAGGCTACAGCACTCTACCGAGGGCAAAATAGTGACACTCTGTCTCAAAAACAACAACCACAAACAACTCTGTCTCAACAACAACAAACAAACAAACAAACCTGTGTATACCTCTCTTCTGTACTGAACTGTGTTCCTGCCCTTCCCTCCTCCCCCACCCAGGATGGCATAATATGACTATATTTGAAGACTGATGATTAAGGTAGAATGAAGTCATTAGGGTGGGCCCTAATCCAATATGACTAGTGTCCTTTGAAGAGGAAATTAGGGCACAGATACATATACGGGAGGGGCCATGTGAAGATAAACGAAGACACAGGGAAAAGATGGCCACCTGCAAGCAAGGGAAAGAGGTCTCAACGCTGCCCAAATCGTGATTTCAGACTTGCAGCACCCAGACCTGTAAGGAAATAAGTTTCTGTTGCTTAAGCTCCCCATTCTGCGGTACTTTGTTATGGCAGCTCCAAGCAGGACTTACTTATACAACTTTCAAACCTTAAAGTTTATCTGCCCATGTATAAGGGATATTCCATAGACCAGACCAATTTCATCAGAATTGTAAATTAGGATGTTGGAATACAAATGTTCTTTCTGTAGACATGATGGAGTGAGAAGACCTTAACATGTAAGTCAGCACTAGGTGATATTAGCACAAAACAGACTTGCAATAATCCTAAAAGTAAAGCTAATTGAAAGCAATCTGTTTCAGAATCTGAAATTAGATCAGGAATGGTGGCTCACGCCTATAATCCTAGCATTGGGAGGCCAAGGCGGGTGGATTGCTTGTGCTCAGGAGTTCAAGACTAGCCTGAGCAAGAACAAGACCCTGTCTCTACTAAAAATAGAAAAAATAGGCTCGGTGCCTGTGGCTCAACGGGCTAAGGCACCAGCCACATACACCTGAGCTGGCGGGTTCGAATCCAGCCGGGGCCTGCCAAACAACGACTGCTGCAACCAAAAAATGGCCGGGCGTCGTGGCAGGCGCCTGTAGTCCCTGCTACTTGAGAGCCTGAGGCAGGAGACTTGCTTGAGCCCATGAGTTGGAGGTTGCTGTGAGCTGTGATGCCACCGCACTTTACCCAGGGTGACAGCTTGAGGTTCTGTCTTAAAAAAATAAAAATAAATTAAAAAAATAAAAAATAGAAAAAATAGCCAGCTGTGGGTGGTGCACACATATAGCCCAAGCTACTTGGGAGGCTGAGGGAAGAAGAACTCTGAGCCCAAGAATTTGAGGTTACTGTGAGCCATGATACCACCTTTGGTGCTCTAGCCTGGAGCCAAAGAATGAGATTGTCTCAAAAAAACAAAACACCTTAAAGGCCCAGCACAGTGGCTCATACCTGTAATCCTAGCACTGAAGAGGCCAAGATGGGTAGACTGCCTTGAGCTCACAGGTTTGAGACCAGCCTAAGCAAGAGCGAGACACTGTCTCTAAAAAAATATCCAGGTGTTGGCTCGGCGCCTGTGGCTCAACGGGCTAAGGTGCCAGCCACGTACACCTGAGCTGGAGGGTTCGAATCCAGCCCGGGCCCGCCAAACAACAATGGCCGCTGCAACGAAAAAATGGCCAGGCATTGTGGCGGGTGCCTGTAGTCCCAGCTACTTGGGAGGCAGAGGCAGGAGACTCGCTTGAGCCCAGGAATTGGAGGTTGCTGTGAGCTGTGATGCCACAGCACTCTATCCAGGGCGACAGCTTGAGGCTCTGTCTCAAAAAA
>CAUYRH010101501.1:0-25876 GCA_963574655.1 Perodicticus potto | reverse complement strand
ACATTTAATAAGTTTCACCAGTACCCTACTAAGATGCACCGTAGGTGTGATCCCACTAATTGCCCTCCCTCCACCCATCCTCCCCCCTCCCCTCCCCTCCCTTTCCCTTTTCCCTGTATTCTTGTGCTATAATTGGGTTTTGGCCTTCATATGAAAGCTATAAATTAGCTCTATATTAGGGCTGAGTACACTGGATACTTTTTCTTCCATTCTTGAGATACTTTGCTAAGAATAATATTGGGTATATATCCCAAAGACCAAAAATCACATCATAATAAAGATATTTGTACCAGAATGTTTATTGCAGCCCAATTCATAATTGCTAAGATGTGGAAGAAGCCCAAATGCCTATCGACCCACGAATGGATTGATATCTTGTTTCTTAAAGGAACCAAGTTGTAAAAACATCACCCGAATTGCCTTATCGTTTCTAAGCTACAAGTAGGCAAGAATCTGCTGCCTTACTATATAGATGTGAAATTAATTTCCTTGTAAGAAGAATCTAGGATTATTTCCCCCAAACAACAACAGAGGATTTGAGCTAGAAAGGGGTATCTTCAACCATAGCCTTGCAGGATTATACAAATAATAAAGATTCCTGGACTATACAAAAATCATCTGCTGTTTTTAAAAGACACAGTGACTCACAGAAACCAGGAAGACAGAAAGCACGGAGGATGTCAGCAACGTGTTTTCTTTCTACTCACCCTGCTTCTTTCATATTCTTTCCTCGAGGCAGCAAAGAGCTGAGCATTAGATATGGCGATTCCACAAAAGGGAAGATACATCTGCATAACCTGGGCACAGAGAGTATTAAGAACATTAGAACGTAAGCACATTAAAACAGCCATCACTGAACTAAATTCCGCGGTTCCCGCATACACCTGACTGTGATACTGTCTTCTCGATCGTCGAGACTGAGTGTGGAGATGTTGATACTAGCATCTTAATTTGAGAAGGTATATTTTTCAGAGTTAATGGTAAGAGGATGTAAATCAGGCTTTAACTGGGGAATTCTCATTTATGAAGGCATAAAGCAACAGATTATGGGGGTTATGATGTAGGAATTGTATCTAAAGGTCATTATATTCCTTCTTTGGTCAAGAAGAGAATGAACTGGGATATGTCTGGAATTTAAGGCAGGTCCCCACACTCACATTTGGAGGCAGGTGGGATCTAAGTCAATTCCTTTGTTTAAAGGTATTTGGTCTGTATAAGGTGTACCACTCACACCTGCGGCAGGGATTTCAGCTTGAGCCCGGACCTGTTGGCCACCAGATTTAAGCAGTGGACCCAGTGGGAACTTAGGGGCCAGGGGGTTCAGCAGCCTCTGCAAAAGAGCTCTGAACATGTCCTCTTGCTGTGCAGACACAACTGCACATAAATACAAATGGTTTAAAAGAAGCCTGTCTGAGGAAAGGCTATGAGAGAGACCTTCTCCTTTGGGAAGCAACAGTCAGCTGTGTCGGGCTGGACCCTAACTAGACTCTCTCATCACAAGGCCAGAGGTCCAGAGATTTTCAAGACCCCCTGGCACTCTCATTCAAATCATCTCCAGAATCTCCAGTTCCAGAGAAATAGAACCCTTCAAGTAAAAACTGAAAGAACTATTTCCTTAAACTCTTCACAATGTATAGAAACACGTGACATTGCTTTGGGGCTTCTCTAAAGCCCGTGAAAGGGTAGGTTTTCTATCACATTCTTTCTTTCACACGCGCACACGCGCATGGGTGCCAGGTGCAGAGCCGCGGAGTGCGGAGCAGCGGCGACGCACGCGGTTCCGGCCATGGCCGGCAGAGGGCAGTGCGGTGTCCACCGCGGGTGGTCAGAGCGGCAGGCGGCCAACTCGGGAGCGCTTGTGAGACGCCCTTGGGACATCTAGAGCAGCATTATCTGCAGTGGGAGCTGATTTTGCAGAGGACTCGAGGTAGACATAAGATGAAGGGCAATTCGCATTCCCTATCATTTCTTTCCTATTAAGATCTTGCTTCACTTACCTGGGCATGCTTAACTGACCTAGGAGGATCCAAAGAATTTCAGAGCCCTACAGAAACTGAAGCTATGACCTCACTCTTACAGAGAAACCGTGGGATCAGCATGAAGAAGAGCTTTAAAATCAACGAGTTGGTTTTCGCAGATCTTTTCAGGATAGATTGCTTCCCTGAATTTTCACATGTTGCTTTCTGGAACTTGTTATTTCGGTTGCCCCCTCTCCCCTTCCTTACTACTCCCTTCCATGCCTTGGGAAATCTGTCCCTAAGCAAGCATGAAGCCGTGGGCAGAAGGAGGCACTTTCCACAGCACCTGCACACAGAGAAAGCGCTTCCCTCGCCGGCCTCTGGCTCTCCTCTGCCATGGAGACTGGGACTATAACAGGGCTAAAGGGGCGAAGGTAGGAGTTACTATTTTAAATTCTGTCACTTATTTATTTTGTTCATATTTGTCTTCAGAGGCCAAGTATAAGATGGTTCATAAGTCAGATAAGTGAGAAGAAAGGAGACCGACCAAAGGAATATGTAAAATGTTTTCAGATACACATGGTCGTCCTAGAAAAAGCACTACATACCTCACTGCTGAACAGCACGACAGCCACCATCCTCTTGGGAAGCTATGCACCCAAACCGGGGCCTGGTCCTCCCTTCAAAGCAGTTTGGAATGCTTTCCTGGAATGGCCATCAGAGCTGTCATCTTACAAGGTCATCTAAAAATTAAGTTTGTGAACTTATC
Organism: Perodicticus potto; assembly: GCA_963574655.1. Classification (NCBI taxonomy): domain Eukaryota; kingdom Metazoa; phylum Chordata; class Mammalia; order Primates; family Lorisidae; genus Perodicticus; species Perodicticus potto. Next base: position 23,149 of record CAUYRH010101501.1, on the reverse strand, counting down.
CTAGAAAAAGTATGATGACAGCTTTCATGGCCATTCCAGAAAAAGAGTTCCGAAATTGCTTTGAAGGGGAGGCTCGGTGCTGGCATTTGTGTGTAGCTTCCCAAGGGGAGGACTTTGAAGGGGACAGGAGTGATCCTCAGCAATGAAGTATGAGTATCATACCTCTTTATCTAGGATGTGTTCACAAACCTAACTGTCTGACCTTACACCATAGGTTTGCTTCGTGTCCTTGGTAATCCCAATATTTATTCAGCTCCAGGCATCATGTATAATGAGAAAGAATCTGGATTTTAAATCAGATGACCTTTGTTTTTTTATGGCTGTTCTATGTGAAATTCAATAAGTTCCTTAATCTCTCTGAACCTATTTTCTTTTCTTTTTTTTTTTTGAGACGAAGTCTCACTATATTGCTCTTGGTAGAGTGCTGTGGTATCACAGCTCACAGCAACCTCAAACTCTTGGGCTTAAGTGATTCTCTTGCCTCAGCCTCCAAGTAGCTGGGATAACAGGTGCCTGCCACAACACCCGGCTATTTTTTTGTTGTAGTTGTCGTTGTTTAACAGGCCATGGCCAGGTTTGAACCTGCCAGCCCCAGTGTATGTGGCTGGTGCCCTAAACACTGAGCTACAGGTCCGAGCCTGAGCCTATTTTCTATCTACAAAAATGCCAGGTTTATGGTCCTTTTTAGTTCAGATATTTGGTGATTCAAATAATGTGAAATATCAGTAACTTACAATAATCTATTTACTAGAGAAAACCAAGAATTCAATAAACATGCTTGCATCTTATTCAAGAAACAATCATTAATCATCATAATTAACATTGACAAAGCCCTTTTGTCAATGTGTTGGCCATGACGCTAAATGTCAGGCATGATGTTAGGCATTTTACTTGTATTATATCCACTTGATCCTCGCCACTGCATGTTATACCACTAATTCCATTTTTCAGGTGAGAAAACTGAGACTTTCAGAATTTCAGCCCAGGGTGGCGCCTGTGGCTCAGTGAATAGGGTGCGGGCCCCATATCCTGAGGGTGGTGGGTTCCAACCTGGCCCCGGCCAAACTGCAACAAAAAATAGCTGGGCACTGTGGCGGGCACCTGTTGTCCCAGCTACTCGGGAGGCTGAGGCAAGAGAATCACCTAAGCCAAAGAGCTGGAGGTTACCATGAGCTGTGATGCCATAGCACTCTACTGAGGGCAACAAAGTGAGATTCTGTCTCTAAAAAAAAAAGATAATTATCTTGTTGGAAGATAATTATCTGTGGGTCTGTTATATCTGGCAAACAGAAGCACTGGCTTTTCCTTTCAAGGATGTTTGTACAGTGAGCAGCCTTGGAAAATAAAGACAATATCTCCTTCCAGAGCAAAGAGCAGAATTGTTTACTACTCAGTAGAACAAAGATAATATCTCCCTCCAGGCAGAGGTCAGGCTGGCTCTCTGTCCATTATAAAAGATGGGGGTTGCTTGCATTTGAGATTCCTCTTCAGTAATGCAATCCACTGTGTGTGCTGTTATGGGGTCAGGGAACCAAGACAAACGCTAATGCTCCCACTATTGCTATTGCCACAATAAACTGTCCTTTGTTACTGATGCAAGAGTCTCATGTCTTCTATCAACATCCATGAGACTGTTGCAGATTAATTTACTAGTTCGAAAGTACAATATACAAAAAATCTCAAAGCCTTCATGGTTAACAAGGCTGCCTAGACAGTAATTGGTGAAGCTGTATTTTGAGTCCAAGCAATCTAACTCCAGAATCTGCCTCCTTAACTTCTACATTCTCCTGCCTCCCAAAGTAATACATATCTTTAATGTCATTGATATGATGGCCTGATTAACTACCAGACAATCAGACCGGCTGCTGCAGCAAGGAGATTCTTTCAGTGTAGAAGCAGTTATTGGAGATTGTAGAAGCAGAACGTGGTCTAAGGCAGACACCAGCTGGGTTTCTAGAGATAACATAGTCCTCAGGAGGTAATCTTTCTAGCAGTCGCCTTAAGGGAGACCTTAAACAGAGCAAACCTGGGGGATATCCATCAGAGTGTGGTGATATAGGCCAGGGCAGAATATTCAAGCAGAAAAGAAGCTGGCCTTAGGAGAGCAGGGCCTTAGCCTGGAGCTAGGGGTTTAAGGATCAGAATACACTTTTGGTGGTGGAAGGGAGGGAAATAGCAGAAGAAAAGAAGATCCCTGATCAGGTTTTAACTGTGAGGCATTTAATCTAACATCTAACATCTAACCTGTTTTAGAGACAGAACTGATCCCAGGTAAGGGCTGTGCCAAAGCAGAGCCTACAGTACCGAGGCGTGGCTCCAGCTGTGGAGCAGTGAGGGAACCAGAAGCGGAACCAGCCTGTGTCCAGTACACTCCCCAAGAGGCCCATTCTTAGGCCTGGGGACACTTTCTGTCTCCAGGGGTCCAGGAACAGCCCAAGATCACACTGTCAGTCCATGGCAAATCTTCGTCCTCATCCAATTCTGTTTCTGTTAAACCTAATTGTTAGTCTAAAACATTTTCAATCTGAAAATACTTTTTCTAAATAGTATAAGGTATGCTCTGTGAAGGGTGCAATGTAGTATCAAGAAAGCATGTGAGTCAGATTGGTATGATAAGCACCCCTCAATTCAGTCCTGACACATGAGCAACATCTACTTGCCACAACCTCAGGAAAGGCAACTCTCTAATCTCCCTCCATTTTAAATGTTTAACAAATGCCACTTTCAAAAAATTTTCTCATATAATTATAACAAACCCCTCATATCACAATGTGACTGCTATTCTTATTCTTCAGTGACGATGAAAAACAACAAAAACTCTGCTAATTTAGACTGATTATGAAGCATTTCACGTGGCATTTTGAAAGGCATAATAGGCTCACTCATGCTGTCTTATTTTGTGTACTCTAATCGATCAAGTTAATGCTTCTATAGCAGCATCCAAGCAAAAGCCAATGGCAAAGCTGACATCCTCCTCACTGTACTTGGAATGTGCGGATCAGCTCAGTTTCCCAAGAGTTGCCTGACTGCCTTTGCAACCGTCGGGCCTTGGGTTAACAAGGCAGCACGTGCAATAAATTACCTGACACCACCACTACTCTCAAATTTACCATCAGTTTTAATTACACTCGTGAGATGATTGCTAGCCAGCTCGAAGTCCTTCTGTGGTTTCACAAAAACCATAGACTGAAGTTCAAACTTCAATTTTGTGTTAAGAGACTTCAAAGATTCTGCCCTAGCTATATCTCCTGGTCTATATGCTCTGTATTCTGGTTAAACTGGATGATTCCAGCTGTTGCTCCCCCCAGACAACCTATAGTCTAATTTTCTGCTATGTCTCTGTCATCTGCATTGCCTGGAATTTTTTCCCATTCTACCTTCCACCTCTATTTTTAGCGATCAAAATTTTGATGATCATTTTAAATTTTAAAATTTGTTGTATTCAAGTTATCATTTGGGGTTTATACATTTTAACTAATATAAAATAAAATACATTGATTGTAAAATATTCTTCTTTTATATTTGCATTTCCTTGAATAGTTTATTCAAACATTTCAGATGTACACATTGTATCAATGTCTTTCTCGTAACTAGAACCACTCTTAAAATCAGTTTTAAATTAGGTTTTACACAATAATTATCTCCACTACCTAAGTCAACTGAAAAGATGTTGTATTATATAATGAACAGCGTTGAAGATAGAAATGTCTTATTCCAGAGCAAGGGGAAGAATTGTTTCCAATTCAGTATAATAAAAGTAATGCTTCCTCTAGGGCAGGGGCAGGTTGCCTTATTGTACATTACAGAGATTTGGTTTCCCTGTCTTTGGGGGTTCTCTCCTGTAACACCTTTCCTTGTGTTGTCTCATATGGATGCTAGGACTGAACATTTCACCCCAAGCTTTAAGCATTCATTCACATATTATTCATTTTTCTTGGTGATGTGTATCTATGAACTCCCCAACATAGATAAGGTCAGGGCCCGAGGAACTAATACTAAAATCTATGATGAATTTCTTTACTCCCTTTTCAACTGAGTCAATTTCTATTGCCTTTTTTCTCTTCCATTTACTCCCCTTCCTCACATTCTCTTTCCCTTATTTTTGTGATGGAACTATAGAAATTGTATGCAGAATTTGACAAAATCTGAACTTAACATCTTCAGGCGCCTTCCAAAGAAGATAAAGACCTTCGAATGCATCAACACTTAATATTCCTTAATCCTTCTTTCCTGGTACATGTGTTAGTTTTTCCTAGTTCTATCTCATTTTGTCACCACATATTGGACCACCACATATTGTTATTCTTAGTGTTTGCTTATATTTGCTCACATGGGCACAAATTTTATATTTATTCCTTCAAGCATCTCTTTCCTTCTTTCTATGATAAGTTTCTAAGTTTACTTTTTATATATAACTTTTAGAATATCCTTTGTGTTGGTGGTAAATGCTTTGTTTTTGTTTTCTATAAAAATATGTTTATTTTATGACCTATCTTAAAAGGTAATTGGGGTGGGGCGAGGTGATTCACACCTATGATCCTGGCAAGCACTCTGGGAGGCTGAGGCAGGAGGATCGCTTGAGCTCAGGAGCTGGAGACCAGCCTGAGCAAAAGCAAGACCCTGTCTCTACTACAAATAGAAAAAATTAGCCAGGCAAGTGGTGAGCACCTATAGTCCCAGCTACTTGGGAGGCTGAGGTGGGAGGATTGCTCAAACCCAGGAGTTTGAGGTCACTGTGAGCTATGATGATGCCACTGCACTCTAGCCTAAGTGACAGAATGAGACTCTCTCTCTCTCTCAAAGAAAAAAAGTTAATTTAGTTGCATATGCAATTCTAGGTATTGTAGGTTTACTGTTACTTTATCTCAGTACTTAAATATTATTCCTGAATTATCAAGTGCAGATGCTACTACTTAAAAGTCAGCTGTCAATCTAATTCTTTGTTTATTGCTTGTTTCTTGTAGGACTCTTTGGCAGCCAAGTTGTACTTTTCTTCTAACCTCAAAGCCTTCATTGAATTAAATTAAACACTAGTGGTCATATATTGACCAAAGATTAGTGTGGACAGAGACAATACTATACCTTCATGACTCATTGCACACTGAGGGAGAATCTCTATTAAAAAGGAAATGCTCTACCCGGGGTCATTCACTGGCATGAAAATTCAGCACGCTGGGGCCAGACAACTGCACTCTGCCTACCCATCTGACAGTGATCCATGGAGTTTCTGAAGTGTGCAAGGGAAGCAGCCAAATGCATTCTTGAAAGGAGCAAGTAAGAAAAAACTGAAGCAGCATAGAAATAGAAAGTGATAAACAAAATATTTTCATATTTTTTTCAGTTCCAGTGCAACAGATGTCTTAAATTTAAAAAGGTAATATATTGTTCTACTTTGCTCTTTCTGAAGTCCCTCCTTTCCAAAAAAAAAAGGCACTAATTTGGCCTTCCCCATCTAGTTTGTGAATGCCAAAAGGTCTGCAAAACCTTAATGACTAAGAAGCTAATGAGTCTGCACACCCTGTGCAGCGCTTTTCAGCTTGAAAGCACTTTATGAACATTGGCTAATTAATCTTTACAACATCCCACTCAGAAAGGGAGTTAAACTGAAAGTCATTAAGCAGCATAAAAAAGTCACTTAGTCCTAGAAACTCATGAAAGTATCACTAATAGGCATAAAATCTGAGCTCTGGGCCTTCCATCATTGTACTAAAGAAAGACAGTAGGTAGCCGGCCTTTTCTAACGTGCAAGCCACAGAGAAAGGCTAATGAGACCCATGGTCTGGTCTGGTCCAGCTATCCACCATTACAATATGCTAGAGGTCAGCACTGGAGGGGGCCCCCCAGGGCCATCCCCTTGATGGACCCCCCTCCTGGAAGAAAAAACAGCTTGAAGGGTCACAGCTAAATGAATGGGTGAGAAAAGGTTTCCCCAGACAGGCTTTGTGCAGATTCACTGGTAGAGTCCCCTCATCTCTCAGGCTAACTATGGCATCGATTAGGGCCCACTGGTTTGGAACTGGAGGTGTTTTAAGATAGCTGTGAGTCAAACACTGAATAAACTCTGCAGGTAGAGGAATTGGAAGAATAGCATATCAAAATACAAAAAGAGTCATTATTTTTGTATACTGAAACACTATCAGAGCCTTTTTAGCAAGAGAATATTTTAAAGAATAATTTTGATATGAGTTTGGAGTTTTTTTTTTTTTTTTTTTAGACACAGTCTTACTTTGTCACCCTCAGTAGAGTGCTGTGGCATCACAGCTCACAGCAACCTCCTGCTCTTGAGCTTAGGAGATTCTCTTGCCTCAGCCTCCCGAGTAGCTGGGACTACAGGCGCCCGCAACAACACCCGGCTATTTTTTGTTGCAGTCTGGCTGGGGCCGGGTTCGAACCTGCCACCCTCAGTATATGGGGCTGGCACCCTACTCACCGAGCCACAGGCGCCGCCTTAGTTTGGAGTTTTCTAGAAATTCCAGAGGAAATCCTTACCTCCAGAGATGTAGTTTCATTCACTGCAACATTGTTTCTACCTAAATTTAGTAAAGATAATAGGTGGGGTTTTATTTCAAAAATCTGAATCATAAATGAATCTTGTTACTTCATACCAAAATATATACTTAGCTAAACTTGGCCTTTTTGTATCAGTGACATGCTCCTTTCAAAGAAAACAACCTCCAAAAGAAACCTAAAATATCAACTTTGCTTTAAAAACTGGAATGGAATAGATAATCCACTTCCGTTCTTTTTGAAATTGTTCACTATTAGAATTAATCCTCTAAGGAATAGGATGGGGAACTTAACAAAAGACACAGGAGAACAACAAACAAAGAAAAAGGAGGTGCTGTTTGTAGGGGACAAGTGAGGGCAGGACAAGGGGAACAGATGTGGAGAGGAGCCCACAAGGGAAGGAAGCCCAGGCGGGGCTCACGACGGCTCAGATTTGGGGCAGAACACGTTACAAAATGTGCATCTTTACAGACTCGGTCTCCTGTCGAGGCGCTCTCATCACGCCTCTTCTGTTTTCCCTTCTCAGGAGAGGGGGTTGGGGGGTTCTGCCTGGCATTAAAGTGGAGCTCCAGGAGTGTTGGAATGAGCACCCCTTTCCTACTATTCTCACGCTTCTCCTACAAGCAAGAGTTGGTCAAAATATCCCAAGAGGCCAACAGAGCCCAGCAGCACCAACACCCATGCTCTTCGACTTTTCAGAAGCCATGGCCTGCTGCCTGTTTGAATGACGCAGGTACTACTGGTACCATCCAATAACCTTATTTCTATTTGTCCCCATTCCTGCCCCCCATAACACACACACAAAACTTTAGAGAAATAACCTTCTCATGTCTGGAGGTGGAGGTGATTCTAAATTCCTACTCTTTTATTCCCAGATACGCCACTGAAAGGAAGACCCTGAAGGAATCCATGGTAGGAACCATGTTCTTTTTAAGATAATTTGTTTCCTTCTTTCACCTAAATTATTATAGGTGCATAATAGTTGTATACCTTTGTAGAGCACATGAGATACAGGCACACAACGAGAAGTAATCAAATCAGGGTATTTGGGGTATCCATTACCTCAGGCATTGGACATTCATATTTAACATTTCTTTGTGTTAGGATCATTCCAATTCTGCTCTTTTAGTTATTTTAAAGTTTACTTTAACTTAGTGTTGATTACAGTCACTTTGTTGTTCTATCAAATTTTGTCTACTCTAACTAACTGTATTTTTACACCCATTAACATCCCTCCGTTATCATTCCAAGCTGTAACCATCGTTCTACTCTCTGTCTCCAGGAGATCAATCGTTTTTTAATATTTAGCTCCCACACATGCGTGAGAACATGTAAGATTTGTCTTTCTGTTCTTGGTTTGTTTCACTTAACAGAATGTCTCCCAGTTCCATCCGTGTTGTTTCAAATTGCAGAAGTTTCTCTTTCACGGCTATGTAATATTCCAGTGTGTGTGTGACACAGTTTCTTTATCCATCCATCTGTTAGTGAATTTTTCGGTTGATTCCGAAGCTTGGCTATGATAGTGCTGCAGTAAACCTGGGAGCCCAGATAAGCTTTTGGTATTTCCTCTCCTTTAGATATATACCCAGCAGTAGAATTGCTGTTTGGGGGATTTGTTTTTCTGATCATACATTTCAAAAGCAAAAAAGGACTCACATCTCTATCACTCAGAGCTAACCACTATTAACATATTGGAATAGATCATTCAGGTTTTCGTCTTTCTTTCCTTTCACATAAACCCAAGTAGGCTAAGCCCATATATACTATTTTATCTGTTTTTCCCCTGCTCTTTATAACCAGCTATCATTTATTTTGACCAATTTCTACGGATGTAAAAGGTCCCATTGTATGGCCAGAAAAAGAGAATTTATAAAGAAAGTAGATTAGTTGTTGTCTGGGTTATAGTAATAATAGGATTAACTGTATGTGAGAATAGGGAAGTTTATTAGGAGTATGTTATAATACTGATTTATGATGATGGTCATACCACTCATTAAGTTACTAAAAAATCATAGAATTGGTAACTCAAAATGAGTAAATGTCATTATATGTAAAATACCTCAATAAAGCTGTTAAAATTACCATAAATATACCACTCATTGTTTAGATTAATATAGTTTACTTAGTCAATCATATGCTGTTAGACATTTAGGTTGTTCTCAATTTTGGATTAGCAATCCTAGGGTTGGCCGGGCATGGTAGCTTACACCTGTATTCTTTGCACTCTGGGAGGTCAAAGCATATGAATCCCTTCAGCTCAGAAGTTTAAGACCAGCCTGAGCAAGAGGGGACCGTATATCTATTAAAAATAGAAAAAATTAGCCTGGTGTTGTGGTGGGCACCTGTAGTCCCAGCTACTTAGGAGGCTGAGGCAGGAGGATCGCCTGCACCAAGAGTTTGAGGTTGCGGTGAGCTAGGCTGATGCCATGGCACTCTAGCCTAGGCAAGACAGTGTGACTCTGTGAAAAAAGAAGGAAGGAAAGCAAACTTAGAATTTAACATCCTTACAATTAAATCTTTCTGCATCCCATGATTATTTCTTGTATAGAATAAAGCTCTAATATTGGGACTCACTTATTTTATTCAATATATACTCATATACCACTTCTCTGTACAAGGTAATATTCTAAATGCTTCACTAATACTAGTACACCGTAGGTGTACATTATAATAACCGCTAACAATGCACAATATTTTACTTTTCGTTCAAACAAACGGTATTAGAAGTGGACAGAGGAAAGTAACTACAGGCCTCCTTTCATTTCCTCTCCTGGTATCCACTCCTTTCCCAAGGAACAACCCCCATTAGCACTTATAACACATTCTTCTGGGGTTTTTAAATGAACTTCATAATTAGGATAGTTAGTTTTATTAGCGTTTGTAAACACAAGGGGGATTGCACTATGTTATTTTCTGTAACTTCATTTTCACTTGCCAATGTATTTTAGAAGTGTTTACATGTCAATTCAAAGAGATCTACTTTATTCACCCTAATGTCTGTAGGATTTTCTGGGCGGTAGCTAAACCCATCAACCAAAATTCACACTGTTTCCAATTTTTTTTACAATAATGCTTCTGTGAACTTTCTTACAAACATATCTTTATGCATCTGGATGATACTTCTGTTAAATACCTAAAGGGGAAACTTTAAGGTTGAAGAATATGTGCATAAAAATATTAAAAGCTATTGCATCTCATCTTTCACATAAGTCTTTACCAATTCATACTCCGTTAATCAGACTATTCATTTATTCCACCCTCATACAACATGGAGTGTTATCATTCTTTTTAAATTGTGTCTTATCTGACAGATAAAAACAATACTCACTTTTCCATTAACTGAGATTAATGGAAGTGAGATTGAATACTTTTTTAATGATTTTTTGGTCATCTATTTTTACTATAACCTCTTTATGTCTTTTTCTTACTTTTTACTAAACATTAACCTATTATTTATTGCTTGGTAATAATTCTTTATGTTCTAAGAATATTAACCAATTTCCATGTTCACAAATCACGAATCTTACTTGATAATCAGCAATTGTCATCAGTTTGGTAAGTCCAATAGGCCTACAAACTATGATTGCTTTGTCTAAGATGAATAAATAATATGGCTTGGTAAATTCAGCCTGCTACCTCTCATGGTATGAAGAACTTTTCCAAAGATATCTACCTTTATAACCCTGTCAAGGTTATTTCTATAAGAGGTTGACCTACATATCCCATCCTGCCTATTTATTCCACCTGCTTTTGTAATTCACAGCTCCTGAAAGAAGCTGGTTTGAGCTACAGTTTGATCAGGCAATCTTGAGTTTTAGCTTTTAAGATCATTATAAATTTCCACTTACCAAGCACAGCAGGAGGCTACGCTATATAGCACCTCATTCAAGGTTCAGCACTCTGATGCTGGAAAGATCCTAATATATCACCATCAGTGTCTGAACAGAACATGTCCTCTTAGACAATTTTGTGATGAGGAATACCTAAGCTTGTCTTTAAATTTGAAATGGAGTAGACCGTCCATAGTTGACCCCCTGTCTGCATTGACCACCTCCTAAGGTGACCTAAATTTTATAAACCAGGCATGCATCACATGTACATATCAGTACAGTAGGCTTAGTTCATTATGTTGACCGCTTTTGTATGGTAACCAGGTTGTGACAGTCCCTTGGGTGATGCACTTACAGGGGTTTTTCTATTAGTAGCAGGAGCCTTCCTTCATCCATCTTATTTATCAAGATTCTTCCTTTGTATAATCCCTGGTTTATAAAGTAGTGAGCCTTCATAGAAACAGAATCGTATGACGTGTGGACTTTTGCATCTGGCTGCTTTCACTTGGCATGCTGTTTTCAGGATTCACATGTTGTAGCATGTATCAGTATTTCAGCCTTTTGAAAAGCGTATAGACTGTTTGGGGAGCTATTTTCAGGTTTATGGAAGAACCAAGTGGAAAGTACACAGATTTCTCATAGACTACCTTCCCTTGCCCCATACACAGTTTTCCCTGTTGTTGATATTTGCTTGAGTGTGACACATCACTTGTTACAATTGATGAGTCAATCCTGATGCACTGTTAGTAACTAAAGTCCTGTCTACATGAGGGTCCACTCTTTGTGTTGCACATTCCATGGTTTGACCCATGTCCATATTCACCATTACAGTAACATACAGAATAGTTCACTGCCCTAAATATTCCCTGTGCTCTGCCTATTAATCACTCCCTCTTTCTCCCTGACTTTCTGGCAATTACTGATCTTTTTTTTTTTTTTTTTTTTTTGCAGTTTTTGCCAGAGCTGGGTTTGAACCCGCCACCTCCGGCATGTGGGGCTGGCGCCCTACTCCTTTGAGCCACAGGCACCACCCTTTTTTGAGATAGTCTCACTTAGGTGCCCTAAATAGAATGCCACAGTGTCACAGCTCACATCAACCTCCAACTCCTGGGCTTAAGCGATTCTCTTGCCTCAGCCACCTATGACTACAGGTGCCCACCACAACGCCCAGCTATTTTTTGTCACAGTTGTTATTGTTGTGTACCTGGCCGGCACCCTACCCACTGTGCTATGGCACCAAGCCTACAAGTTACCCTTTTGGGACCCCTTCTTTAGGCTTCCAGAGCGGTGTTTTTTGACATTTTTTATCTCACGGTGCACTTGAATGTATAGTTAAATTTCCATGGCACGCTTAAATTATGTTGATCAAAAAAAAAAAAAAAGAAAAAGAATATATTTACTGTGCTTTGAACTTCTTTTGAAAATAATTTCATTAATGATTTTTAAAAATTTTCGTGGCACACCAAAGATCCTCTCATGGCATATCCGTGTGCTGTGGCACACCAGCTGAAACTCACTGTTCAAGATGAATTAGTAGAAATGACGTTTCCTCCACAGAGGTGGGATCCGCTAGGCTGGCCACTTCTGTCCTCTTCCTAGGTGTAGGATGCCTTGGAAGAATTGTCTGGCCTCAGCTATTGGTGACTTAGAATATAAAATCCTTAACAGAAATTTAGCTTTAGATCTGGGAACAAGCCATCATTTGTGGGGCAACAGTTTATATATCCTAATCAAAATCCTTTTACAACTCATAAAGTAATTCAGTAAGGTACAGAATGGCATTACTGGTGTAAAATTGGAGTAATGTATTGAATAAAGTAAGGAAATCCCTAGACACTGAGAGTCTAGACTCAACCCCCCCCCCCAATTTGGGGAAGAAAATGTGAGGTGAGGTGGAAGTCACGTGATCAGCAGTCTTCACATACACAGACAAAATTAATATAAGAAAGTTAGACACAGTGGGTAGATACTTGGTTGGTCCTCAGGTCTTTTTCTTTCTTCCTCTTTTGTCCATAAATGGTCCTTTGGAAAAAAAATCCCCTCTTGTAGTCTATGTACTTTTGAGTCCATAAACACTGCCTTTTATAGACATTTATCAGTTCAAACAAATCAGTGAGTCTATTTTCCTAGCCACAAAGATTGGCTAAGAGGGCAGCACCTGTGGCTCAGCGAGCAGGGCGCCGGCCCCATATGCTGAAGGTGGCGGGTTCAAACCCAGCCTCGGCCGAACTGCAAAACAGAAAAATAGCCGGGCATCATGGCTGGCGCCAGTAGTCCCAGCTACTCGGGAGGCTGAGGCAAGAGAATCGCCTAAGCCCAGGAGTTGGAGGTTGCTGTGAGCTGTGTGACGCCATGGCACTCTACGGAGGGCAATAAAGTGAGACTCTGTCTCTAAAAAAAAAAAGATTGGCTAAGACAGAGGGTGGCAAATTTGCTTCCTAAAGGACCAACTAGTAATTATTTTAGGTTGTGGGTCATGCAGTCTCTGTCACAACTACTCAACTCTGCTGTTGTAGTGTGAAAATAGCTTTAGATAGCACAGAAAGAAATGAGCCTGCTAATGTTCCAAAAAACTTTTTTATGGACGCTAAAATTTGAATTTCATGCAATTTTCATTTGTCTCAAAATATTCTTCTGTTGATTGTTTTCAGTCATTGAAAACTGTAAACTCTTCGGACTTACAGGCCACACAAAAAACAAGTGAAGGTCAAATTTAGCCCATAGGCCATGGTTTGCTGACGCCTGGGTTAAGACGTGGACTCCTAACCAAAGTCAGACCAATAAACATAGACTTTAGGCTCTTGGCTCAAAATGAAAGTGTACAGATGTTCTCTTCCCAGATCTCCATTGCTCTGGAAGTTTCTGTCCAATATAATAACTAGTCCTAGGATGAAGCTGTGAAATCAGAGGGAAACCAGAAATTCAGGAAGAAACATGGTCGATGGTGATACTTAAGGACCACTAGATCAAGGTTTGCCCATAGCTAATTCTACCTGAAGCTTCAGTTATTTGAGTTAGCAACTCCCTTTATCACTTAAGCCAGATTAAGTCAGTTTCTGACATTATGATTTAAAAATCCCTGATACTGGGCAGCACCGGTGCAGCACCAGTGGCTCAAAGGAGTAGGGCGCTGGCCCCATATGCTGGTGGTGGTGGGTTCAAACCCAGCCCTGGCCAAAAACTGCACAAAAAATAATAATAATAAAATAAAAAAGTAAAAATCCCTGATACTGATCGCAATGTTGTAAATAACAGACCCAAAAGAGTGGAATTGGTGGATGGCACATGCTAAGGTCCACGAGGACATCTCTAGTTAGCAAATCAATTGGTTTTATCCCTATGGCCTGTTATATATTCTAAGGCTATCTGCCTGCCAAGATTTCATCAGAAAAGAAAATTTAGTCTATTGGAGACTGACTACTTCTTGCATCAGGCTTGTTAAGAAAGAGAAGAATTTATTCTGAACTGACTCATCTGACAATAGATTAACAGAAAAAAATAGTTCTCTTAAGAGAAACTCTTCCACTTACTGCCTGTAAACCAAACTGAGTGAGAACTCAGTGACCTGGAGCTCACAGGACTAGATGAGCAGAGTTCTCCACTCCCAGGTAATGTTAGTATAAGCAGAAATGAGGAGGCGAGAGACTAGACAGGACATGGAAGTTGGGTTCTCTGGTCCCTCTCCTAAAATATTTATCATGTTGATAAAAGGGTTCTCTAGACAAATAGAACCAATAGTCCCAAAGTCAGAGGACCAGAGCAGCCGATTTTGCAAGTCCTGGTGCAAGTCCGATATCTGGAAAAGAGGGGAGGGTGGGGTGATGGTGCAAGGCCCTGGTGGAGTCTGGAGGCTGAGAACCAGGAGCGTTGACAGACGTGGGCAGAAGATGCATGTCATGGCTCAGACAGAGAGCAGACTTGCCCTTCCTCCAGCTTTTGTTCTATTTGGCCCTCAGTGAATTGGGTGCTGCCTGCCTGCCTAGGGAAGGGCAGATCATCTTAGTCTTTGATTCCATTGCTAATCTCTTCTGGAAACACGTCCCAGATATACTCAGAACTAATGCTTTTCCACCTATCTTGGCATCCCTAAGCTTAGTCAAACTGACACATCAAATTAACCACCCTGATGAAAAACAATCCTGTTGGGTTTTTTTGAATTTTTTAAATTTATTTTTATTTAGTATTTATTTATTTTTTTGAGACAGAGTCTCAAGCTGTCACCCTGGGTAGAGTGCCGTGGCATCACAGCTCACAGTAACCTCCAACTTTGGGCTTAAGCGATTCTCTTGCCTCAACCTCCCAAGTAGCTGGGACTACAGGCGCCCGCCACAACACTCAGCAATTGTTTGGTTGTAGTTGACATTGTTGTTTGGTGGGCCCGGGCTGGATTCAAACCCACCACCTCTGGTGTACGTAGCTGGCGCCTTAGCCGCTTGAGCTACAGGTGCTGAGCCTTAAATTTATTTTTAATTAAAAAGCATCACTGTATACATTTATGGGGTGCAATATGATAATATGATATACAAGGTGGAATGCTTAAGTCAAACTGATTAACAGTCATCATCTCACTTAGTTATTTTTTGTGATAAGACATTTAAAATTTAGTCTTAGTTATTTTGAAATATACCCTTGCATTGTGCACATTAGGTGAGATCTCACCAAATGCCCTCCCTCCTCCAACCAATCACCCTCCCCTCTCCCCTCATGCTCCTCACCCCTCCCCCTTGCTAGACTATATTTGTGTTTTATCATTTGTATGAGTGTGTGTTTATATATTAGTATATATTAGTTTCATAAGTGTTGAATACATTGAATACTTTTTTTTTCCCTTCTTGAGATATTTTACTAAGAAGAATGTGTTCCAACTCCATCCAGGTAAACATAAAAAATGTAAAGTCTCCATCTTTTTTTATGGCTGAATACTATTATATGGTATACATATACCACAATTTGTTAATCCATTCATGGGTTGATGGGTATTTGGGTTGCTTTCATGACTTGGCAATGATAAATTGATCTGCAATAAATATTCTGGTGCAAATGTCTTTGTGGTAAAATGATTTTTGTTCTTCTGGGTAGATACTTAGTAATGGAATTGTGAGATCAAATGGAAGGTAACTTTTAGTTCCTTAAGAATTCTTCATACTTCTTTCCATAAAGGCTGTATTAGTTTGCAATCCCACCAGTAGTATAGAAGTATTCCCTTTTTTCCACATCCACACCAGCATCTGCATTTTGGGGACTTTGTGATGTGGGCTAACCTTACTGAAGTTAGGTGACTTCTCAAAGTGGTTTTGATTTGCATTTCTCTGCTGATTGGAAAATGAGCATTTTTTCATGTTTGTTGGCCATTCATCTGCCATCTTCAGAGAAGTTTCTGTTCAAGTCTCTTGCCCACATACAGATGGGGTTGTTTGTTCTTTTATTATTGATTAATTTGGATTCTCTGTAGTTTCTAGTTATCAGATCTTTGTCAGATTCATAACCTGCAAAAATCTTCTCCCATTCCGAAGGCTGTTTCTTTTCTTTGGTTGTAGTACCCTTAACTGTCCAGAAGCTTTTTAGCTTGAGTAAATCCCAGCTATTTATTTTTGGTGTTGCTGCAATTGCCGGGGGGTGGGGGGCGGGAGGGGTCTTCCTCATAAAATATTTTCCCAGGCAATATTTTCAAGCATTTTTCCACACTCTCTTCTAGAATTTTTGTTTCATGTCTTAGATCCAAATCTTTTATCCCGTGACAATCAATTTTTGTCAATGGTGAGAGGTGAGAGGCCAGTTTCAGTCTTCTACAAGTGGCTAACAAGTTCTCCCAGAACCATTTGTTAAATAGGGATTCTTTTCCCCAGTGCATGTTTTTGTTAGTCTTATCAAAGATCAAATATGTGATATGTGGCTAGGTTAATCTCTAGATTTTTTATTCTATTCCATATATCTACATCTCTATTTTTGTCCCAGTACCATGCTATTTTGATCACTATAGATTTGTAGTATAACCTGAAGTCTGGTATTGTGATGCCTCCAGATTTGTTTTTATTTCTAAGAATTGTATTGGCTATTCGGGATTTCTTCTGATTCCATATAAAACAAAGTACTCTTTTTTTCAAGTTCTTTAAGTATGACATTGGTGCATTGGTGGGGATTGCATTAAATCGGTAGATTGCTTTGGGTAGTATGGACATTTTAACAATGTTGATACCATAACCAACCATGCACATGGTATTTTCTTCCATTTGTTAACATCTATTGCTGTTTCTTTTCTCAGGATTTCATAGTTCTCTTTATAGAGATATTTCAGTCCTTTGTTAGATATATTCCCAGTTATTTCATCTTCTTTGTCAATTCTGTAAAATGAATAGAGTCTTTGATCATATTCTGTTGTCTTTGATTATATAGACTGTTGTTGGCATATATGAAGGCTACTGATTTATAGGTAGTGATTTTGTATCATGAGATGCTGCTATATTCCTCGATCACTTCTAAGAGCTTTGTAGTCGAGTCCCTGGGGTTTTCCAGGTATAAGATATCATCCCGGCTCGGCACCTGTGGCTCAAGCGGCTAAGGCGCCAGCCACATACAACTGAGCTGGCAGCTTCAAATCCAGCCTGGGCCTGCCAAACAACAATGACAGCTGCAACCAAAAAATGGCCGGGTATTGTGGCGGGCGCCTGTAGTCCCAGCTACTTGGGAGGTGGAAGCAGGAGACTCACTTGAGCCCAGGAATTGGAGGTTGCTGTGATCTGTGATGACACAGCACTCTATCCAGGGTGACAGCTTGAGGCTCTGTCTCAAAAAAAAAAAAAAAAAAAGATATCACCCACGGAGAGTGAGAGTTTGACCTCTTCCTTCCCCATTTGAAAACCCTTGACCATCTTCTCTTGCCTGATTGTGATGGCTAGGACTTCCAGTACTATGTTGAATAGTAGCAGTGACAGTGGATATCCTTGTCTAGTTCCAGATCTGAGTGGAAATGATTTCAGTTTTACTCCATTCAATATTCTATTGGCTGTGGGTTTGCTGTAGATGGACTCTATCAGTTTAAGAAATGTCCCACCTAAGCCTATTTTCTTAAGTGTTCTAATCATGAAAGGATACTGGATATTATCAAAATATCAATTGAAAGAATCATATGGTCTCCGTATTTGATTTTATTTGTGGGATTAGTTATATTTATGGATTTATGTATGTTGAACCAACCTTGTAACCCTGGGATAAAACCAACATGTTCTTTGTGAAGGTTCAGCTGGACATGTCAGAGGCAGGAAGCTAATTACAGTGGCTTTCATGCCTGCAGCACATTTCACCAGCAGAGGGCAATGTGGAGAAAGAAATCAGTGAAAAGGGGAGGAAGAAGTATGGCAGTGAAGGTTGTGTGGGACAGAGATATTCCAAAACCCAGTTCTAGAAGTAACATTATATTTGACAGATTTTCTGACTAACCATTCAATGGAGTTAACCAGAAACTACAATAGACCCTCCGTAGTTGACTGCCTCCCTACACCGACCAGCTCCTTAAGTTGACCTCATTTTCTACAGTAGGCCTAGTTCCTTATGTTGACCACCTCTGTATGCTGGCCAGTTTGTTATGGTCCCTTGGGTGGTAAAACTGCAGAGGTTCTAATGTAGATCAGAAGCCTTCAAGAATTGGGAGTTACATTAACTCTGAAACCAAAACCTGGCCAAAAATGGTTATGACTGCACCCCAACAATGGTTCTCTAACTTGGCTGAGCATTAACATCACCTGGGGAGTTTTAAAACTACCAACATCAGGCCTCATCAACGTCCAATTAAATTTTTAACTTTGGTGGTAAGGCCTTGCTGGCATTGGAGTTTTTGAAGGTTCCCCCAAGTGATCCTACTGTGACTTCAAGGTTGAGATGCATTGCTCAACACTTAAGCCTTAGGCTCCCTTCTCCAGTAGGAAACAGACCCTTCATAAGAAGTAGTTTTCACTCCTAGCAGAGTTGCCAGATGCAATACAGGATGTCCGGCTAAATTTGAGTTTCAGTGCAACACAATTTTTTTTCGCATAAGTATGTCCCAAATATTGCATAGAACATACATATGCTAAAATGGTATTCATTCCCTATTTCTATTCACAGACTCTGACCACTCTAGCCCCCAAGCCTCAGAGATAGCCATGGAAAATATTTTCCCTAAAAGCAGAGCAGAGAACAACAGAGAATCTGACCAAGGCTTTCAGCTAACTGCCAAGTAGGGCATCCTTGATAAACTGTGGGCAAAATTTGCTAGATTGTGACTAATATGGGCACTTAGCACAAAGCCCAGCACTCAGTAAATGCTTTGCAAAAATTAGTCATCATTCTGAGGGAAATTTCATTTATGAAAATGAACTTGTGTACATAAACATACATCCCAGTTAGCATCACCTTGGAATGCGTTTAAGTAGAAAATCTTGCTGTTATGTGTCCATTGTGATCTGGTTTATAAAATAATGATGTCAATTTCAACTGTCCAGGAAAGTATCTTCAGGGAAACATCTGGTGTGGCTTTAGTAGGGTTCTGTCCCTTGTCGTGTGGTTTCTGCCCTTTTTTGTGTTTCTCAACCCTTTTCCCAGTAGTCCTGTCAGTCTGTGAAATCAGAATCAGCTGGGAAAACAAAATCAATAGAATCAGTCATCACAAGGAAAACGCCGGTTTACCTTTCATAGAAGAGCCATCAATATTTTAAGATGCAGTGCTGGGCAAAACCATTTCATAGCGTTTGTCACTTGCTGTATATGGTACGGCTTCCGCTGAGAGCGCTAATCACACTCATCCATCCACATGGATGGGAAAGGGGAGAGATGGGGAAAAGGATGGCGTGAGATATCAGAGAAAACACTCAGGATTAAATATGATGCACAAACTAGAATAAAACTGAAGTTAAGGAGGGCCCCAGCATGTGGCAGGGCATGGGGTGGAGACCCACAGGGTGGCTGCCAAGGTTCAGGCCCCTGCTCCCCAGCAGGCCACTGAGGTCACTGGGTTCCTCACTGCTCCCAGGCCACTCAGGCATTTGGCTCCAGATTGGTGACGTGCTCCTGCACCCAGGCCTCACTGGGGTCAGCACAGACCAGCCGGCCTCTCTTGGGTGGCAAGCTGTGGAGAAGGGTGGACGGATTAAGCCCTGAGGAACCCAGCAGGGAAATCCCGTGGCCTCTCTGCCTCAGACATCTCAGGGCCTATTCATGCACTCATGAAATTTCCCCTTAACCTTGGGGTTCACACACCTTCCCCGAGTGCCTCAGATGGGGAACATCAGCTTCCTGTTGTCCCTTCCCCTCTCTTTCCACTGCCTCCAGGTAAGTCCTTCCTGACTCTGCAGGCCCCAGGTCAGCTCATAAAATACTTCAAGGACCTCCCCTGGAGTCCAGCACCCCAATGGGCCTAAGAAACTGAGTACTCTGAAGGGACCTCACCCTATGCCTCCTGCCCTCTCCCCCTGGGAGTGGGCAGGAAAACTGGCCCTTACATGACAGCTGCCTGGAGCACTGACTGCTGGTCTCATGACAGTCATCCACCAATTTGAGCAGAATCTGCCGGGAGATATAGGAGAAGCAGCAGGCTGTTGGGGTGTTAGCACCAATTATGAGAGACAGAACAGAAAGATCTCAAGTCACTGCTCAGAAGAAAAGTGGAGCCAGCTGCTGTGCTCCCTCCTCTCCCGAGTCAGGAAGAGCCAGAAGGAGACAGCACTGCCCACAGTGGGAACGATGGGATCCAGAAGAAAACTGGCATTTCTTCTTTTCCTTGGCATTTTTATTTCTGTATCTTTCTCTCTTTTGATGTTTCTCATTCTCTGTCTTGGTTCTGGACCTCTGTGTCTCTCTATAGGGAATTTAGTTTTCTGAACAAATTACTTCTTAACAAATTACCTCTTCTTGGGCAGTTCCATCTGGAATTCATGAGGAGAGCCAAGGCCACATCACTCGGACTCAGATTCCATCAACTGGACCCAGATTCTACCTCTTGCTCATGGAGTTGGGCCTCCACTTTCTCATCCATAGACTGAGACTCACTCTCCCGCTGTCTCCCAGAATGAGAGAAAAGAATTGCTGGAACCCCCTAGGAAAACAAATTCCTGAAGTGCTTTTCCACTTGGAAGGTGTTGGGCCCAGACTTTGGCATGGTGGTCCCAGCATGACCAGATAGTAGGGGCATAAGAGTGAAAGACAGACTCACACGAGGCAGAGCAGGCCTGGGGGCAGAGGGCCTCTGTGAAGAACAGGACAGCGAGGGCAGCAACAGGCACCTCCATGATGCCGGACACAGTGTGAGCCCAAGTGGTGGCCTAGTAAAGCCCAACTTGAGGGTCTGCAGCTGCTGCCTCCTTCTGGGGTCTCGAGCCCTCTCTCCTCTTTATAAGAAGCCTTGGCACATCAGATACAGTTGGGGAGACTGAGGGGGAAATTTTTAATCATCATTTGGGTGTCACACTGTGTGTTGCACAGACCAGGAGAGCTTTAGGTCACCATGCGGGTTTAGTCTATTTCCAAGAAGGGTTCAGTTGCTTACTTGGTAGGGAAATGGTTTCCACAGTAAGAGGAGGTGAGATGCTGGTGTCACCCCAAGACTGGGTTAGCTGATGCCTCTTCACAAGAGCAGATCTGTAGATAAAACATTTCTCCCACAGAGCTGAACCTTCTGATAGCCTCCCCATCTGCTCCAGCAGCATAGATGTGCCACTGATAATGCCACAGAGTCGTGAGAAGTGCAACCCAACATTAAACCATGTCCTGGATGGAGATAGGAGACGGGGAGGCCTCGGCGAGGAGGGGCAAGGTTGAGGTGGGCCTTTCAGACATTGACTCATCTCTGGGTTATCTGGAGGCTGATAAGAATGATGAGCCTTAAAGAGTTGCTACCCTTCGATCAGCAAAGCACTCTGCCAGGGATCTAGGCTGTGGATAGAAACACAAAGATGAAGAAAGTGTTTTTCCCAGCTTATTTGTAACAATTAAAAGATGACCTATCACTAAATAAACTATGGTATATTCACCTTTTATAAAAACACTTAGCATTTAAAACTGAGAAAGTAAAGAAATTTTAAAAGGAAGCTCTCATTCCTCAAAAATCCTGGAACATTTCCTCTTTCCTTGTTGTAAAGTCAAGGTGGCCATTCCCAGAGTTTGTCTGGCAGCCCAATGATGTCATCCAGAACTCAGGCTTCCTTCTTTTTGTTGTTTTGTGAGACAGAGTCTCACTGTTGCCCAGGCTAGAGTGCTATGGCCTCAGCTTAGCTAACTGCAGCCTCAAACTCTTGGGTTCAAGCACTCTTCTTGCCTCAACCTCCAGAGCAGCTGGGACTATAAGCACCCCACAATACCTGAATGATTTTTTTATTTTTGGTAGAGACAGGGTCTTGCTCTTGATCTGGCTGGTGTCCAACTCCTGACCTCAAGGGATCCATCCATTTCAGCCTCCCAGAGTGCTAGGACTACAGGTGTGAGCCACTGCACCTGGCCAAGCACTCAGGCTTCTTAAAACATCTCCCCTTTCCCGTTCATGTCATTGGCTTTTCTTCTTTGGTATTGCCACCTCATGGTCACAAGATGGCTGCTGCTTCTCAGCCATCACATCATCACAACATCTCATTCACAGGCATGGGGGGGGGTCGCATAGGAATACAGAAAGAACAATATTACTAGTGTTTTTTATTCAAATTACTTTTACATGGCTTAAAATGTGAAATATAGATTACACCCAAAGTAGTAAAAGTTATTTTTAAAAATATATAAAATACAAAAAAGAATAAAAGCTAATTTATGTATGTAAATTAGATAGGCAACAGTGCAAATTTGTGTAAGGATGTGGGATTTTTCCTCTACATTCTTACTTTGCTATTGTGGCATACATGAATTCTGAGTAAAAACTTTTCCTGGAAGATAGGAAAATTTCTATTATCTAAACCTTACCACTTTTTAAACAGTTTAGTTATTTCCTTCAAGGGCAATTTTTTTCTAGGCTTATAATAATTTTGTTTGCTTCTTGCTTTTTTCCTTTTTTTTACTGTGTACTGGGAGGAAGACATTATCATTGTCATGGTATAATTTTGTATTTTTCTTATTTATGCAGTCATGGGTCACTTAACAAGAATACTGTATAACTGAGAAATGCGTCATCAAGTAATTTTGTCTTTCATTGTCATGCAAACATCATGGAGCGTACTTACACAAACGCAAATGGTGTAGCCTACTATACGCCTGGGCTATATCATATAGGCTATTGCTCCCAGGGTACAGCCTGGACCGCATGTTACTGTACTGAATACTGTAAGCAATTACAACACAATGGCAAGAATTTGTGTTTCTAAGAATATTCTAGCTATAGACTCCCTGGGTCAAAAACTAAGGACATTTAAGGATTCTGGCCTATACAGACACCCTTATCTAATGCATACACAGGTCTGTTACCCAGTGTCAACCCAAGAGTGGCATATTGTAGGGACCTGTGAATGTTTGATGAATCAAACAGTGATTAAAAGGTTGACCTCATCATTCTTGTCAGTCCTATAGCCCAGAATTTCCCTATTTCATTCTGTTCATTTGGGTCTTGATCAAGCACAGCTTGGGTTACTTAAGATTATACGGTGTTAAACGTATGAGCAAGAAAAGAACAAGTGATCCCATCTCAGGGTGGGCAAGGAACCTGAAGAGAAATTTCTCTGAAGAAGACAGGTGCATGGCCTGCAGACACATGAAAAAATGCTCATCATCCTTAATCATCAGAGAAATGCAAATCAAAACTACTTTGAGATATCATCTAACCCCAGTAAGATTAGCCCACATCACAAAATCCCAAAACCAGAGAT
>CAUYRH010101499.1:0-18762 GCA_963574655.1 Perodicticus potto | reverse complement strand
CTTACAAAAGAAAAATAGATAAATTAGGCTTTGTAAAAACTAAAAGCTTTTATGCTATAAAATATGCATCAAGAAAGTAAAAAGACAACCAATAGAATAAGAGAAAGTACTTAAAAATCATGTATCTGGCAAGAAACTTGTATCTAGAATATAAAAAAGAGTTCTTATAACTTAATATTAAAATGATAAATAACCCAATTAAAATGAGTAAAAGCATTAAGGAAATGCAAATCAAAACCACAATGAGATATCATCTAACTCCAATGAGAATGGCTCTTACTAAAAATTTCCAAAACAACAGATGCAGGAGTGGATACAGAGAGAAAGAAACTCTTACACACTGTTAGTGGAACTGCAAACCATTGCAAACTCCATGGAAAGTTGTATGGAGATACCTCAAAGAACTTACAGTAGATTTACAATTTGATCCAGTAATCCCTCCGCTGGGTATATACCCAAAGGAAAAAGGTCACTTTATAAAAAAGACACCTGCATGTGGATCTTTATAGGAGCACAATTCACAATTGCAAAGATATGGAAACAACCCAAGTGCCCACCAGCAGGAATGGATTAATAAAATTGGTACATGCATTGGTACTCAGCCACAAAAAATAGCAATCTAGTATTTTTTGTGACAACCTGGAGGGAACTGGAAACCATTCTTCTAAGAGAAACATTATAAGAATGTAGAAACAAACACATGTACTCAACACCAAAGTGGAACGAATTGATCAATACTCAAGTGCACATGTGAAAATAAATCTGGATGAAAATCTAGCTAAAGGGAGTGGAAAGAAGGAATGGGTAAATTCACACCTATTGGGTACAATGTCCACTATCTGGATAAAGGGCACACTTTTAACCTTGATTCAAGATCAGTACGAAATCAAAGTATCTAAACAAAATGTGTAACTCCTAAAGAATGAGCAAAAGTTTAGATACTAACAAGATAAATAAATTTCTTCAAAGGAGATACACAAATGGCCCATATATACATGGGAAGACATCATTGGTTATTAGAGAAGTGCAAATCAAAACACCATTCACATCCAGTAGAGTGGCTATAGAGTATCAAAACAAGTCAATGGAGGAAAGAATAAAAAGACAGATATAACAAATGTTGGCTAGAATGTGAAAAAATTGGAACCCTCATAAATTCTTGGTGGGAAGGTAAATTGGTGCAACCACTCTGGAAAACAGTCTAGCAATTTCTTGAATGGTTAATCAGAGAGTCACCATATGACCAGGAAATTCTACCCTTAGATATATATCCAAAAGAATGGAAACATACATTGACACAAAAACTTATACACAACAATTCACAGCAGCAGTATTCATAATAGCCAAAAAGTATAAACAGCCCAAATGTTCACCAACTTATAAATAAATAAATAAAATGTGTTACGTTTATATAACATAATCTACTCAGCCATAACAAAGGGACGAAGTAATAACGCATGCTACAAGATGATGAACTTTGAAAACAATATGGTAAGTTAAAGTATCCAGTCACTAAAGACCTCTTAGCATATGATTCCATTGTTATAAAATGCCCAGAACAGACAAGTCTGTGGAGACAAAAACTAGATTAGTGTTTACTTAAGGCTGAGTAGGAGGAAGAGGGAAGTACGGAGACAATTATTGTGTAAGAGGTAAAAATGTTCTAAAATTAGTGCTGATGATCGAGTAATCCTGTGAATATATTAACATGTATGTACTAATATACATTGGATTGCATAATATTAATGGACAAAATGTGGATGCGTGAAATATATGTTGATTTTTTAAAAAAACACTTCCCATCTATTATGTCTTGGTATGCTGAGTCCTGAGTTCTCTGCCTAGTGTCTCACCAGGCTGTCATTAGGGTGTCCAGCTGTGTCCTCATCTGAAGGTTGGGATTCCCTTCCAAACTCTTGCTGCTGCTGACTGAATGTGGTTCCTGGTGGTGGTAGGATTGAAGCCTTCAGCTTCCAGAGGCCTTCTGCATTTGCTGGCCATGTGGCTCTACCCTTAGGCAAGTCACGAGATGGTATTCGATGCCTCAAGGGCAGCGGAAATGTCTTTGTGTACACAGCAAGACAAAGCACACAGTATACACACTGCAACCTCATCACAGGAAGGACATGCTGTCACTTTGTCGTGTTCTAATGGGCAGAAACATGTCACGGGCCCTGTCTACACCCTAGGGGAGGGAATTACCTGGGGCAAAACCTCTGGGGGGATCCTCCTGAAGCCACCTCAGAATTCTGTCCACCATAATACCCTCTCCCTCTCTGCCCTGACAGATGTCCATTCTGCAGAAATAGTGTTTTTCTTGAACTGAACGACTTATTTTTAAACATGATTTTCTGCCAGAAACTTCTTAAAGGAGCCCATTTCTCTCTCTCTCTCTCTCTCTTTTTCCTCATTAAGATCTCCACTCAACATTTTAAGCCCTTTGGAATAAGGTCGACTAGCTTTAAAAAGCCATGGCACGTTCCCTCCATAACAGCTCGTTGAGAATTTATAGAAAGAATTTTGAGCATTTTGAAGTGGAGGCAGCCTGCTGAGAGACCTGAGCATTTAAAATTCTAATAGCCATGGGGGAAATAAGATGCTCTCAAAGCATTTCCCATGTGTGCTCCAATTAAAAACCTTCCCCACTGCCTCTTAGAGTCAGATACGGTCTGAATCAGGGGTCTCCATTTTTCGACCCACTGGATGTTTTTTCCAAAAATGAGTTTAGGCAAATCTCAGTTTTAGGGATGGACAGACACTATGGATCCAACACCACATACGAGATCAGCATTTTGTGGGGTTAAAAAAAGAAAAAAAAGTCCCTCTAAACTCCGAAACCCAGTGCCACCCACTTGACAGGAAACAGACCTCAGGCCAGCAAGGCTGCTGTCTGTGGAATGTGGGCACTGCAGGTGGCTTCTCTTTTTCCTAGAGACCTGGCCCACAATCACACTGTCCACAGCAGGAAGACTCTGGGAAAGGCTTCGGAATTGGTTTCAGATGTCTCCAGGAGTGATGGTCTTGCTGTGAGGCCAGAGCCTTTGGCAGCACAGCCCCTCGGGGTGCGAGGGACATCTGGGCAGCAGGCCTTCTTTGATGCTCAGGAGTGTCTGTTCTCCACAGGGGGAACAGGGCTGGGGGCATGCGAGGAAGAGGTCCACGTGCCAAGATGTGGGAGGCAGCCAGCTGGGGGTTCTGGGACACCGATGAGGAAGACCCGGGGATATTTACAGTCCTCTGAGATGAGGGTTGAAGCACCTTCCTGAAAGGATGCTGTGGTGGCAGTGACGCCCTCCCCCCAGAAAACGGCTCCCCTGTCCCAGTCCAACGCCCCAGTCCAACCTCAGAAATGTTACTGGAGTGAGTTTGCCAACGGCTGCTTGAGGTTGTGCATCTTAAATGCTTTTACAAATTCGATTGACTGACCAAGATGCTATTAACTGACAAGAATTGGCCTGAATCTGAAATAAACATAAAAGTTGGGTTGATGGAGAATGAGGTTTTCTCTATTTGTGAAGGCAGGAGGTTAGTCCCCGGATTCAGAGGGGCTGGGATGTAGCTACCAGGAACCCAGGGTGCATCCTGTTCTCTGGAGGGCATTGTGAGAATAGTGGTCCCAGGCAGGGCCCACCCTGGGGTCCCCCCAGAATCTCCCCATGGTTACTGTCTCCATGTCCTTGGCGTTTGAATTCACCCATGAATAAGAAGATATGTATGAACATTCTTCATAAACTAAAATACTTCTGGGTTCTCACACTCAGAATGGCATGTCCCCCAAACAGATGGTCACTGTGGAGGGAATGTGCAGGTTCTATCATGGAATCAGCTCCTGCTTCATACATTAGGAGTTGTCTGCAGTGCCACGGGCACCTCTCATTTGGCCAGTAGCCCTGCTTGCACGGCCAGTGCTGGCTCTGCTTAGCCACAGTGCAGGCTGCAGCTGCTCTTTCCTCTCCAGCCTGATTAGCATGTCTCAGATTTTCCTTTTCTAGTCCTGATTTTCTGAACCAAGGGAGGCCGTGACCCCCACTAAGTACCCACCATCAGTTTGAAGGGTTTCCCCAGGGTATCCTCATAGGAGACACCCTCCTTAGGGGTTTGTGTGAGGCCCTGGGGGCAGTATGTGTGTCGCCCACCTGGGCACAGGCTCTGGGTCCATGCGTCATCCTGTGGCTCCTGCTAGCCTGTCCTGGGCAGGTGCATTAACTGCTCTTAGCTACACAGACAGCATGTGCCGTGCCTGTTTCTGGTCCTTTTGAAAGCCATTATTTTCACAGCGAATCATTCAAAGGGCTTCTGACTATGACTCAGCTGCCCACGTGGCAGAGGCACGGAATCCATGTGGACATAGTAAAGCATAGTCCAGGTGTGCCACACACACCAGTGACCCTGTGTACGCAGAGGATGACCACTTGGTAAGCTAGTGTGCCAGGTCTGCAGCCCCATGGCCAGCATTCCGCAGGATGACAGAGCAGGATGTGAGTGGTGAGCTCCTCAGGCCCAGCACATGGCAGAAAGGAGACAGATGTGGGAGCACAGCTGCCTTTGTCATGAGAATGGGAATGTCCAGCCACGGAGATCCAGGGCTCTGCTCCAGGTCTTGAGGGTGAGAACTCTGTTCTCTGAAACAGCTGAGGAGAGAAAAAGAGAAGAAGGTGAAATGTCTGAAAGAGAAGAGGAAAGGAGAGAAGATGAGAGACTGGGGGCACGTGAACACCTGGACACAGCCAGGGGCAAAGAGCTTCATCCACCAGAAACTTGCAGACGAAGCGTTCTTTCTCATCCTGTGTGCTATGAATCTGGGGTGGCACAAAGGAGCCTGAAAGCCATGCACAGATCAGGGCAAAGGGACAGACTTCATGCTGCCATTGTCCCTGAGATTAGCAGGGAGCGATGCGCTGTGGACAACCATGTCAAAACTCCTTCTAGACCAGGGACACTGCACTTCCTAACATCCTGAAATTCTGTCACTGAACTGGGTACATCAGTGTATGTGTAGGATATATTTATAACCAATGTGGGAAAGCACACAAAAGAACAAAAAAGAAAGAGAGAAAAAGCCCGTCCTTCTCTGAATTTTAATAATTGTTTTACTGGAACAAGTGAAAATGCAACATAAGAATCAAGGAAAAAGGAACAGACGAGAAACGATGAAGATGAAAAAGGATCTGCAAATTAGAGAAAATTAGCAACATAAGGCAAAACCACACATGAGAAAGAAGAAAAAAAGGACAGTAACAAAAGAAAAGGGGAATATACGAAGAGACACGGAAATCCTTTACTGCAGCTAAAAGTTGAAAAAGTAGCTCTTTTTGCATATCTTCATTTGAGAGATCATCTGACCATTGAGATTTGAAGCATCTATGACTTTGAAGTATTATGTGTTTATAAAAATAATCAAATGAGCCACATTTAACCATGTTAACTTGAGATAAAATGTTAGTTTGCAGTTCCTCTATTGAACTAAAGAAAATGTGCATTCTCATAGAGCCACACTTTGTAATCATACTACAAGATTAGAAAAAACATAGGATGTTCAGTAAATTAGATTCAAATGAGATGTGTTGGAACATTAAATTTTAATTAGTTTTTGAATTTTCTTATTTAAAAGATGGTCAAATGTGTGTGTGACAAACAAAAGGGGATGCAAAGGGCAGCCCATGAGACCTAACACCTCTGCGAGGGAAACAAGCCCTGTGCTACTGTGATCTTGCATCCCACACATCTTCAGATTCTCACCTGTGAACTTCCTGGCCTGTAACAGCGCAGACAAACCTCAGAGGTCAAGCCTCAATGCCTGCGTTTGTCACGAGAAGGTCATTTACACCTCTAGCCAGTTAGCTCTGTGGTTCACTTATTTTGCCGCAGCAGCTTCAGAGGAGGAAGGGGGAGGATTGTGCAAATGGTCCCCGTAGGGCTTTTGGGTATGCAGGGGGCAGATCCTTTCCAGAAGGTTTTAGAGCTTGCACTATTCACTATCTCTGGGCTGTCCTTTGACCCCACACTCTAGGTTTTATGGATTGAATTGTGTTCCCCAGATTCATGGGCTGAAGTCCTAACCTCCGGTGCCTCAGGATTTGACCTTGTTTGGGAGAAAAGGCCAAGGCATCGTGCAGCCCAGACCTCAGTTTCCTGCATCTCTTATTCCTCTTCCTTTCACAGGTGTGTGGATCACTTTTTGGCAATTGTAAATATATAGACTCATGGCCTTCCACATACCCACTAAGTCAGAATCCCTTAGGTGACCCTCAAATCACCAGCAGATGCTATTACAAAGCTCATTGTGATTAGTACATGTAGGTGCAGCTGGTGATTTGAGGCCAACTGTTCACGGTTGCTTTATAGGTTCAGTGCTAACTTTGCTAACTCCAAAGGTGGTGTGCAGACCTGAGAGCCTTTGAGATAGGCAGACTCTCAGGCCCCACACCAGACTGACTGAGTGAGACTCTCAACTTTAACATGATGCCCAGATATGTCACATGAACTATTCCTAGACCACATGAGGGACTAAGTTGCTAAGTAACCAGTTTCCTATTAAAAGCCAATCAAAGTAGAACTCTTTGCTCTAATGAAACAACTGAATTCCAGGGAATCTCTGGGGTCTTGAGGCTTTATTTCTTTTTATAAAAAAAAGTTACCAAATTCTGCTTATTACATATCCTCCTTCTCTTCCTCCTCAATATCATCATTGTTGTTTTCTGATTCATACAATAAAACAGTGCAGTAGAGTAGATCTTACGGTTGGAACGTTGGCTTCCGGGAACATCTGGTAAAAATATGTTGGGAATGTATACCTTCCCATTGGTCCTCTTCGATAGCTAACGCTGGGAGTGCCAGACCTTTCAGTGGTGTGCGTGGGTGTGCGTGTGTGTATGTGTGAACATAAGTGTGTGCTTGTATGTGTGTGCATGTGTGCATGTGTGCATGTGTATATGTGTGCATTACTTGTGTAGGCCTCTCAAAAGTTAGAAAAAGAATGTGTAAATGTGTGTATGTGTGTGTGTGTAAAAGATTAATTGACACTGTTTAAAAATGTGGCAATTTTGGAACTTTGAATAAACATGTTTCTCTTCTCACCAAAGTGACCAAACACCCTGTCTCTGCCATTTGGATAATCCACTGCCATCTTGGATAAACCAGACACCAGCTAGTGGCTGAAAGGGCCAAACTATGAGTGGACTTGGTCGTAGCAGTTTGCCTATATAGTGTAAACTCATTTAGCTGCTCCCGCTGATCCTCCACCTCAAGACACTGGAAATTTCTTCAGTACAAGAAGAGACATTTAACTTCATTATCAGAATGTGGACTTGAAATCCATGTAGGCCTGTGTTTCACTGACAGCCCCACCAAGGTGTCAATGATTGAGATTCTGGAAAGCAGGGCTGAGTTCCCGGGACAGCGGGCCTCTTCCTGTGGTTGGGGAGTTAGGGATTAGGGGTCAAGTTCACTACTGGTGCATTTGGGCCATTCTTAGATGTGATTTCTGTCACTAACACCTTCCCACTTCCTGCCAGAGTGGTCTGTTCAGCAGTCACATCCCTGAGTGAGGCCAGCATGTTTGCTCGCCCTTCTTCCTTTACGTAGAACTCTGGCAGCCCCTCATCCCTCCCCAGCCCTGACTTCCTGGCCAATGACACATTTGATCACATCTGCTGTAGAGTTTATAGTCTGTAAAACAACTCTGAAGAAAGTATCTGGACTTTTCTAGATTACACCACATTTATCCTAGAATGGTCCTAGAATTCCCAAGAGGTCCAAATAGACTACCAGAAATCTGTTATCTTTGGATGCCCAGGACCACACAGAACAAAAAAAATAAGGTTGATGCAGAAGAAAAATGTGATAAATCAGGCTTAGAAATAAAAATAATGTAAACTACCATGTCTAGAAGACTAGATGAACTCTAGAGATGGCCTGCTCTATACAGACACATTTTAAAAAAAATTCTGAACTTGGCTATGGGTGCTGTCTGTGAAGACCCTGAGCTTCCATTGTCTCATCCATATGATGGTGATAGTAATACCATGGATTTAATCATTTGGTGTCACCACCACCATCATCACCATCATTAACATCACCAATGACAAGAGAAGGGCTTTCCTCTTCTTCCTCCTCCTGATCTTAATTCTTACCCTTCTAACTCTCTCTTACTCTTTCTGAAGGTCTGTCAAAGTTATTAATCTTTTCAAAGAACCACCCATTGGCTTTGCTGACTTTCTATATTGCATGTATATTTCAGTTTCACTGAGACCTGCTTTTACTGTTATTCCCCTCCATGAAGTTTCTTTGATCAAAACTTGCCATTCTAATCCATTCATGGGTCAATGGGCCCTTGGGCTTCTTCCATGACTTGACAGTTATGAATTCAGCTGCAATGAATAATCTGGTGCAAATATCTTTATTGCCAAATGATTTTTGGTCCTTTGGATATACACTTAGAAGAGGAATTGCAGGATCAAATGGCAGGTGGTATATGTATACCAGGGAATACTATGCAGCATTAAAAAAACTTTATCTCTTTTATGTTTACATGGATGGAGATGGAAAATATTCTTCTTAGTAAAGTATCTCAGGAATGGAAGAAATATCCAATGTACTCAGTATTACTGTGACACCAATTTATAATCACTCACTTTCATATGAAAAATGAAACACAACTATAGCATAGGATGAAGGAAGGAAGGGGAGGGAGAGGGGAAGGGAGGGGGTGGGTCAATAGAGGGAGGGTTAGTAGGGGGACCACACCTATGGAGCATATTGCAAGTACAAGTTGGCTCTATCAGGTGTAGAACACAAATGTCTTAACACTGTAATTGGGTAAATGAGGTAAAGGCTATGTTGATTAGTAGGATGTAAGCACTCCAGTTTGTACAAATAATCAACACATTGAATCCCATAATGGCATAAATATATTCATGATCTATGTACAAATGACTGAATAAAAAAAGAAAAACACATGCTGAAAAAGCCCCAACAAATCCAACAATGTATACAATAAATTATAGCATAAGACCAAGTGGAATTTTTTAAAAAACCACAAAAAACAAAACTTGCCATTCTTTTTCTAACATTTTTAGAGGCCTACACAAGTAATTAGCTTCACTCTTTATTCTTTCTTAATAAATACCTTTCAGGCTATAATTTTCCCCCTAAACACTCTGTGTTTACATTCCACAACTTGTTCTCTCTCTCTCTCTCTTTTTTTTTTTGGAGACAGAGTTTCACCTTGTTGCCCTTGGTAGAGAGCCATGATATCATAGCTCACAGCAATCTCAAACTCCTGGGCTCAAGTGATCTAAGTTTCAGAGTAGCTGGGACTATAAGCTCCTGTTACGAGACCCCGCTAGTTTTTCTACTTTTATTAGAGACAAGGTCTTGCTCTTGTTCAGGCTGGTATTGAACTCCTGAGCTGAAACAATCCATCCACCTTGGCCTGTCAGAGTGCTAGGATTATAGACATGAACAACCACCGGGTCATTCCACAACTCTTGTTATGACATTCTTTTCCTTAACAGTCTAAAATATTTTCTAATATTCATTAAAATGTCTAATGAATTTAGAAATTTCTAATAAACTTCTAATATTTATTAAAAATTTTGTCAAGTGGGTTATGTATAGTTGGAACTCCAAATGTTTAGAGTTTTTTTTAGTTATTTCTATTATTGATTTACAACTTAATTCACTGTGGCCAGGGAGCATACATTGTATGACTTCAATCCTTTCTATGGTCTGTGACTCTGACAAGGCCATGTTATCCCAGAGTGGAACTTGCGTAATCACAGTTCCACGTCCTTGGAAGAGTGAAAAACATGCACAAAATGAAGTGGTAACTCAAGTTTAAAAAGTGTTACAGAGAAGTAATGCTCCCCTCCAGGAGGTAAAGCTGAGTTCCATTCTCCCTCCCCCTGTGATAATGAAAATGGGCTATTCTTTAGAATAGAGTAGGAAAAGGGAAAAATAGCAACTTGATTGTGGAGCAATCCAGAAGACCCCCACCTTAACTGAGCAATGACAGCTAATATCACCAGTGAGGTTGATGCATATCATGCACTCCCTGAAATGATGTGACAAGTGAGCATTTAACTTCTGTGGGATTTGTAAACCTTATGATCTTTGCCTAAAATACGAGACTGACCCAGATTGGGGAACATTCCACTAGATACCTAGCCAGTCTTCCTTAAGACAGTCATGGCCATTGAAACTGAAAAAAGGTCTCAGAAACTGTTGCAAACCAAAGGATATTGTTAAGGCATGAGACCCAAAATCAGGGTGACCCCCTGCACTGGATCCTAGAACAGAAAGAGGAGATCAATGTGAAAACTCTAATGATGCATCATGGTTGGTTTCTTAGTTGTGGCAAGTGTACCAAGGGAATGAAAGATCTTAAGAAGGGGAGAACTAAGTGAGGGGTGTGTATAGAACCTCTTTGTACTGTATTCGCAATCTTTCTCTCACTCTAGCATTACTTTAAGATAAATAGCTTTTTAAAAGAAGAAGGAGGAGAAGGAAGAGGACAAGAAACAAAATCAGAAGAAGGTGCTACTGTCTCCTTTTGGGGTCTCCATGAGTCCTCAGTTCAGAGTCTCATTTCTCTACCCCAAATAAAAAACTGGGGACTTGGGTGGCGCCTGTGGCTCAAAGAGTAGAGTGCTGGCCCCATGTACCAGAGGTGGTGGGTTCAAACCTGGCCCCAGCCAAAAACAACAACGACAGCAACAACAACAACTGTCATGGTGAATTCTTTCAGAGAATATCAAATACATTTATTAGTTGAACGTATGTGGAAAGGCTCTTCTTTGGCTCTCATGGATCATATTCTATCAACCTTGAAAAGTATCATGTACTGCCCACAATTTTAGGTGGTGAAATTTAAGTAAAGCCCCATTTCTTTTTTCTTCTCTTCTCTTCTCTTTTCTCTTCTTTTCTTTCCTCCCCCCCATCCCTTTTCTTCCCTTCCTCTCCCTTTCCTTCCCTTCCTTCCCTTCTTTCCTAGTGAAGAAGCCATACTGGTTTTGCTCTCTCTAATACAAACCAAGCCAAAATCTTAAAGTTTCATTCTGTTGATTCTGGAAATTTTCTGTTTTATTGGTACCTGTTCTATTTTTTGTGTTCAGGTCCCTTGGCAGTGTGAGGCAGAAGTATAAGTACAAATGGCTAAGTCCTGTGTACTGGCTGGGTGCTCATAATTCACTCCCATGATTAACATTTTTCCTTTGGTGGGCCTGGGTTCTTTGTGGTCCACATTAAGTCACTTTTTTTTTTTTGTAGAGACAGAGTCTCACTTTAGTGCCCTCAGTAGAGTGCCTTGGCATCACACAGCTCACAGCAATCTCCAACTCCTGGGCTTAGGTGATTCTCTTGCCTCAGCTTCCCTAGCAGCTGGGACTACAGGTGCCTGCCACAACTCCTGGATACATTAAGTCGCCTTTTTCAGATATGTCCTGTCTGAACACATGATAGCTGATCCCTA
Source organism: Perodicticus potto (assembly GCA_963574655.1). Lineage (NCBI taxonomy): Eukaryota > Metazoa > Chordata > Mammalia > Primates > Lorisidae > Perodicticus > Perodicticus potto. The sequence continues at coordinate 7,292 of CAUYRH010101499.1, read as the reverse complement.
CTTTGTCCTGGGAAGGTGGGCTCTCTCCTGCCAAGGACCAGAGCAGCCAACACACAGCTGACTCACAGGGCAGGTCAGAACTGAGGGAGCAAACACAGAAATCCACTAGGGAGTGGGGAAGCCAGGCAGACATGGGGCCTCTGCCAGGCTGGGCTGCCTCCTGGAGAGGCCAGAGGTAGGCACTGAGGCACAGGCCTCCATGCAGCCATTAGCTGGCCAGGGCCACTTCAGCAGGAGTGGTAGGGGACTGGGCTCTTACCCCTCCACGAGGTTGCTTCCTGTTGTCTCTCTCTGGGGTCTCCCCACAGCTGGGAGCCCTACTTCTGACAGGGTGCCTTGGGGCTTCCCAGAGCTTGTGGCTTGGACTGCCAGGCCTTCCTAGGGTTCATCTCAGAAGCAGCATTTCATCATTTCTGCCACATTCCATTGGTTAAAGCAAGTCCTAGACTTAGCTCAGATTCAAGGGATGGGGGCCACCCAAGTTCATGGATCCTGAGATGGGTGGCCACTGGGCCACCAGGCCACCCACTACTCATATGCTTATTTCTATCTCTGCACCCTATTAGAGCCTACACAGAGAGGGATGGTGATTGTTTGGGGAGGGTGGGGAGGGGCAAAGGAATAGCCAGTCTAATGCTGTGTGCGTGTGTCAATCCCAGCCTCTGCCTCCAAATGCACTGGGTTTCAATGGCTTGTTTCCAAGTTGGTTGTTTGGAAGTTGGGCCCCATTTTATTGAAGGCATAGTCAAAGCTGTGGCTGCTTTCCCAGGCAGGCCCACACAGAGGGTCATTCTGCTGATCTACCAAGAGACCTATACTATCATTGCCACTGTATAGTGTGAGAAAAAAGTCTGTGGGCTTGCTGGAAGCTGACTGCCTCTTTACAGTAGTGTTTATGTGAGAAGAGGGCTCTAGGGCTCTCTCTGTAGGCAGTGGCAATGGAGAACCCTCCCAGTTATTGGCCACACTGCTTCTGCTGCTTGCTGGCCCTGTGTGGGCCTTGGGCAGGGCAGGCTTGGGCTGGAAGTTTGTCTCTGCCTCTCACTTCTGGGCAGCCTGTGATCCCTACCTTCTGTGTCCATATGGGAAGTGCCAGGTCCCCCAGGCCTCCACCCTCAGCATCCCTTCACACCACAAGGGCCTAGGGACAGAGACTTGTACACCCTGATGTTTCCATCTGCTAAGTTTTGTTCTGAAATACTGCCCTGCAAGATTGCACCTAACACTTAGCATCACTCTGAACTTTAATCCACCAGTGAAGTCAGAATTTCAATGTCCAAGGCTTTGTCTCTTGAACATCAATCATTTTAAGGCTTTCTGTATGTTGTGAAAATTATTGACCACTGAGGGTTTTACATTAAAATGAGTCAGACATATGCAAAAAAGCAGAATATACCTGGTAACATGCATGCTGCTACAATACACACACACACAAGCATTTGGGGGGAATATGAGATTGTTTTCATATCTACATTTTGTAGCTTTTCCACAATATGTATTAATCATATCATTGTCTTTTAAATAAACAGAAATCGCTATGGCCTTGAGACCAAATTCTACCTGTGGAAGGATGGAGAGAACCTCTCCCAGTGGCCTTAGGACACGGGATAGCTCCTCCTCTTCAACATCCACCACCTCGTGCACCTGGGAGGAGCTTTGCCACCTGCACGTGACCCTTATCCCCAACTCCTCTCCACTGGAGATCACAATATCTGCCTTGTCAACCCCAAAATGTGGTTGTGCATCTCAAAAGAGATTTTATATACTAAAATATAAGCCATTTTTGGTAGGTAAAAGAGCAGGAAATAGATTATCCTGAAATTTGCTCACTTATCTGAGCCAAAGCAAGATATGAAATTATGTTTGCTTTCCTTCAGACCAAGAAGGCCCCTCTCTGGCCTCTGTATCAGTGAGTTTTATAATTGGTGAGGACAAGGCAATAGATTTCTCATTTCTTTTTGCTTGGGAGACTGGATTTCTAGTACCATCATTTATGGGTGATGAGGTACTACTCTTATTCTGAATAGCTACTTCAGGGAACTGTTACAAGAGTTGATTGAGGCTGGGTGCGGTGGCACATGCCTGTAATCCCAGCACTCTGGGAGGTCAAGGCAGGTGGATTGCCTGAGCTCACAAGTTTGAGACTAGCTGGAGTAAGACTGAGACCTGGTCTCTGAAAAAAAGAAAAATAGCTGGGCGTTGTGGCAGGCCCAGCTACTCGGCCCAGGAGGCTGAGGCAAGAGAACCACTTGAGTCCAAGAGTTTGAGGTTGCTGTGAGCTATGATATCACAGTACTCTATTCAGGGTGACAAAGTGAGATTCTTTCTCAAATTGAAAAGTGGGTTTAGGGAATTTGGTGGGTCCACACCATACAGAGAGGAAATGTAATATCTTGTTACACATTTTTCCTGACCATACACCCCAGGCAGAGACCTCGGTCACTCCTACTCTATCTGTGCCCCTTTCTAACCATGACGTACACAGTTGCTGGGCACAGACATCAGCTCTCTGGTGCCTTGATGGATGGATGTGGATCCCCGATGGGTCTCCTGTGGGAGCCTTAGGCACTTTCTGGATGAGTCCGCAAGAGAATGTCCCATGCTCACTTCTTTGTCCTTGCTACCTCCTTTTTCCATCTTGGGCCAAAATGTTTTTTATTTCTGGGATATCATTAAGTTCAGTGGTGAGTGTACAGTTAATGTCATTCTGGTTATTTAGAGTGAAATTCCAGGAGAGAAACTTTTCCTTTGACAAAAAAAAAAAAAAAAAACTACGTTTTACCATATCAGTTAAAAGAGTGGTGGGATTGTGAGAATTGTAAGATTTTAATAAGCCACCAAACCAACCTAGGGCCTTTGTATCTTTGATACATAATTTACAAGTATTATTAGATTGCCATAATAAAGAAGAAACAGAGATATGATAGTTAAAAAAAAAAAAAAGGAAAGAAAGGTGTGAAAAATTGTCTATACTTTCAAAAGAATCTCCCCCCTCCCCAAGAAGGTCAAATATTAGACTCCTTACATATGCAGGCCAGTGGGAAGCTGTGCCTCCTTGGAGGGGGTTCTGTTGAGAACGCTAATCCACGGAGGTTGAGGTGTGAGCATGCCAGCATGACTCAAAGCCTTAAAGTTCCCTCTTCTTGCAGTGGCCAAAGAGCTGAGTTATCCGAGTCTTGACCCTGGCTGTGAACGAATGTTCTGTGAAAAAGGACTTTGGAGGAAAGCCTTTATTACTGTGAACAGTTTGCAGACGGGAAAGACGCCACTTTCGGAGTAAAACAAAAATGAGTTCCAGAGAACAAAGGGAAGGCTCCAGTTTTACAGCAAAGGAAAGTTCCTGCCCCAGTTTCCAATCAAGTACGTTTATGCAAATGAAGGAGTCAAACCTGCTTAGTTCTGATTGGTTGACAGGGCTGAGTTCTTATTGGTTCATTCAGGCACGCTCTGATTGCTCAGTTCAGGTGAAGTCTGAAAGTCCCAAAGTTGAACAGAAGTGTGGGTTTTCTGGGAACTCAAGAGTTACACTTGTGATCTCTAATCAGCAAATACCTGGGTGGCTCTATTTTAAATTCAAGCCCAGTTTAACCACTCAGGATCTACATCTGCTCAGATGGTCTGACCTGGAATAGCAGTCAGGCTTGAGGGAGCCTACCTTATTCACTGTCAGCCAACCTGCTCCTTACAGAGAAATCGCATTGCACAGATGGCCTCAGACTCCACCCACCTCTACCACCTGCCAGGTTCACCAGTGAAGTTCAAAAGGAAGATGTGATTATCTTCATTTTACTGAGTAAACCGGTCTGCCCAGAAAACATATCTCATGCCTCCCAGCTCTGTCTGCCTGTCAACTTGAAAGTAAACACTGCAGCAAACTGTAAAACACTATCAAAAGTTTCCCCGTCTAATAAAAGCTAGTTCAACCACTTCTCTGCAATGAAAAGAGCCCAAGGGTACTGAGTCCAGAGGTATTTGCCCGAGATCCGAACCACGTGGAACCCAGAATGTGTCACCTGAACAGGTTTCCAAGTGGGGTCTCTAAGCTCCTATACCTAAGCTGCTGAAAACATTGTCAATCCCAAACCTCAAACATCAGGGCCACAGTTTACAAGGCAACTGTGATTTATGTCTCATAATGTATTCTGAAATATTAGAAATTAGTGCATAGCCGGATTGGTTAAAAGCTGTCATAAAATAGCTACAAATAGATTTAAAAATCTGATTCTGTTTCTTTGGAAAACATTCCAATTGTATTGGAAGGCAAATAGAGTAATCACAGAATTCAGAGTACTATGGTGCCTTATGTCTTGAGGAATGGAGAAAGTGGGGTAATAGGTACCAGACCCCCCTTTATTTCTGCCTGCAAAGCTATAAAGTTGTTTAAAATGAGGGGAATCTCTGAGACCACATGGGAACAAATATAAACTCTAAGTCCCATAAATAATTGAAACCAGATGTTTATTTTTCTCTAGAGGAGGTGGGAGGAGAGAGATGTAAGGCAGCCAGCAAAAAAGAAGAAAGGTTTTTTTTTTTTTTGTCTGAAGAAGTTGACAAATGGGAGATGAATGCCCTGAATCATTTTATTAGTGGTAATAATGCCTTGGATTTATAGGGTGGCTTTCTTCTGAAGATCTAAAGACGTTTCTCATACCTACTATTTGTTTCTTTTCACAGCAACCTGAAAAACAAGACACTGTTGTGAAATAAACATCGAGTGCAGAAATCCTGCTAAAGAAAAAAACAAAAAGTCCTGAGAACCCGTGCAGATGCAGGTGCCCACAGAAAAGAAGCAGCCCCTTCTCGCTCACTTGAGGAGCAGGGAGGGTAGCTGCTGGGAGGGAGATACCTCAGAGGCAGCCTCTTGCCCCTTCAGCGCTGCAGACCCCACACTAGACAGGCTGCTTCCTTGTTTCCACCAAAAGAAGCCCAAGAGCAGTGTAGGGGTACTTTGCAATTCTAGGCAAAAACTGAGAGGGAACTATACAGAGTTCCTCTAAAAACCCTGCCTATATATGGACACAGCCTCCTTGGCTATCAGTATCCCCCACCAGAGTGGTTCTTTGGTTACAACTGATGAACCTGGATTGACATATCATCATCACCCAAAGTCCAGCCTTTACATTCGGGTTCACTCTTGGTGCTGTACCTTCTATGGGTTTGAATGGATGTATTCACCATTACAGTATCGGACAGAATAGTTTCACCACCCTAACTATCCTCTGTGCTCTGCCTGTTGGTTCTTCCCACACACAGTACCTGGCAACCACTGCCTTTGTACTGATTCCATGGTTTTGCCTTTTCCAGAATGTCATGTAGTTAGAATCACATACTATGGAGCTCTTGTTGTATATGTGGACGAACAATTGTTGGAGTACTGTTTATTGAAAAAGCTATTATTTCTCCATACAATTACCTTTGAAACATGGTCAAAAATTAGTTGTCCATATAAGTGTGGCTTTATTTCTGGACTCTATTTCATTCCACTGATTTTTTTTTTAAATCTATATTAAACTCCTTGTTATCTGTTACTCAAGCAACCAGCATACAACCCACGCCCCTACAAAACAAATCTGAGTTTAAACTTGGTGTGTCTTGCCCTGTCATCAGTAAGCCGATGCTTCATGCATCACTCCCGTGGCTTCTCCGTCACTGTTGTAAGGGTTAATGTGTGTTACTTTGAAATATGGCATTGAAGTTGAAAACTGTATTGACTGCCATTTAACTAAAAGTGCACACTGCAATTATAAAACTGTTTTATAATACAGTAAAACTATGTTACAGTAAGTGAATTTGTCTTTGTCTTAATTGGCTTTTAATTAGTATATTTCAATATTAATATCAAGTAAATACAGCTTTTATGTAAAGTATGGTATAGTATGGGGTATAGAATTAATTAGGCCTATTTTAAACAGTTACTCTCAAACAACCAGAAACTACATTTATCTGGAATCTACCAGTCCCCATCGGTGCCAGATAATTGGGAGATTATTGTATATTTTCACCCAAACAATACTATCTTGCTTAGTGTAAGCTCATTGTAAATCTAGAAATAATATATAAGCAGTCCCTGAGTTACAAACATCTGACTTACATACAACTTGCACTTATGAACAAGGGCTATTACAGGAAATAAGTAAATGTACTGTTCCAACTTACATACAAATTCATCTTAAGAATCAACCTATAGGGCTCTGCGCCTGTGGCTCAACAGGCTAAGGCACCAGCCACATACACCTGAGCTGGTGGGTTCGAATCCAGCCCAGGCCCACCAAACAACAATGATGGCTGCAATCAAATAATGGCCGGGCGTTGTGGTGGGTGCCTGTAGTCCCAGCTACTCGGGAGGTGGAGGCAAGAGACTCGCTTGAGCCCAGGAACTGGAGGTTGCTGTGAGCTGTGATGCCAGGGCACTCTACCCAGGGTGACAACTTGAGGCTCTGTCTCAAAAAAACAAAGAATCAACCTATAGAACCTCTCTTGTTTGCAACCCAGGGACTGCCTGTATATTATTATCCCTCCAAATTTGTTCTTATTTTTAAAAGTTGTTTTGACTATTGTAGGTACTTTGAATGTCTTTGTGAATTTCAGATTCAGTTATCAAGTTTTTAAAAAGGCCAGTGGGGGGGAGGAGCCAAGATGGCGGTCTGTAGCCAGCTTTCGGCAGATGCTCCTGTCCAGAAGGAGAGTTAAAGGACAGAAATTTAGCAAGAAAGCCAACGATTTGGAACTGAGCCAAAAGAGAAGGTCGAAGAATGCACATCAACCCTGCTGGAGTGACCTGCGACCCCAAGGATACAAATAAAAGGTACAGAGCACATTGCCAAGCGGACAGGAGTCCCCTCCCCGATGAGAGCGGCTTGCAGTATATGCCATACCTCCATATAAACAAGTGAGCAGAGTTCAGATGTCCTCCCACTCTACCCCACGGGAGACACCCTCTAAAAACCGGACCTCCTTCCCCAACTAGGGTGCCGTGGCACTCTCCTGCCAGGCACAAAACTGTATAAAAACTGTATATATTCTCTACCTGCAAGTTGGAACTCCCGGCACTCCCCTCCACTCTCACCCTGAGGTCTGGAGGTCTGTCCCCTATGGAGTCCAGATTCTTGGACACTTTCTCGAGGGGTGTGGACAGGGCGTGGGCTGTACTGGTCTGTGCTGTTTTCCCGGCTCGGGAGTGGTGAGAGGAATAGTGAGCCGAGAGGTGGCCGAAGTGGAGAGGCGGTCCCCTGAGGCACCAAGCGGCAGCGCTGAGAAAGCTTGGCTAAAGTCAGCTGCACCTGGCCCTCAGG
>CAUYRH010101498.1:0-90059 GCA_963574655.1 Perodicticus potto | reverse complement strand
GACGTGGACTTTGGTGACAGAAGGGGAGGGACAGACTTTCAGGGCCTGGGTGGTCAGAGAAGGCATCCAGGGAGAAGTGAGCTATGAGATTTGGATAGACAGAAAGGGAGAAGTGATTTTCTTTTCTCTCTTTCTTTCTTTCTTTCTTTGAGAAGTGATTTTCTTTTCTCTCTCTCTCTTTCTTTCTTTCTCTCTCTCTCTCTCTCTCTCCCCCTTCCTTCCTTTCCTCCCTCCCTCCCTCCCTCCCTCCCTCCCTCCCTCCCTTCCTTCCTTCCTTCCTTCCTTCCTTCTTTCTTTCTTTTTTAAAAAGACTTTTATTTATTTACTTTTTTTTGTTGTTGTTGCAGTTTGGCCGGGGCTGGGTTTGAACCCACCACCCTTGGTATATGGGGCCGGCACCCTACTCACTGAGCCACAGGCATTGCCCTTTTACTTTTTTTTTTTTTTTATGAGACAGGTTCTCCCTGTGTTGCTCAAGGCTCGAGTGCAGTGTTGTGATCGCAGCTCGCTGCAACCTCCAACTCCGGAGTAGCTGGGCCTACAGGCTTACATCACTATGCCCAGCTAATTTTTTTAATTTTTCGTAGATAGGGTCTTGTTATGTTGCCCAGGCTGGTCTTGAACTCCTGACCTTAAGCAATCCTCCAGACTTGGCCTCCCAAAGTGCTAGGATTACAGGCATGAGCCACTGCACCAAGCCTGGAGAGGAGATTGGAAGCACAGCACATGTGTGAACAAAAGCACAGTGGTGAGAGCTGGTGTGTAAGATGCAGTGGGGATAAGAGACGGACCAGAGCCAAACCAGAGCCAGAGATTTGGGCTTTATCTTGTGGGTATCAGGAGCCCTAACTGTCCTGAGCTCCTGTCCTCTGTGTTCTCCAAGGGTTTCTGCTACTCATCACTAATCTGGCTTAAGGACTGCTGACTAATAGCGAGTTTCCAAAAACAGGAAGATTGTCCTCTGTTGAGAGCTTAGTGCCCAACTCATCTAGGCTGCGGTTTGCCCAGGTCAGCACGCCTGGGTTGAGGAGGCCGTTGGAACTTCCTCTCGTGGGGCTCTGTGCTGACTGCTACAAGCCTATAGGACAGCAGTTCTCAACCTGTGGGTTATGACCCACAGGAACTGTATTAAAGGGCTGCAGCATTAGGAAGGTCAAGAACCACGGCTATGGGACATGGCATGATGTGTGTGGCTCAGCCCAGGGAAGGCCCTACTCTCTGCTGGGACTCAGGGACCCAGAAGCTACTCTCTGAGGGAGCTGAGTTAGTAGAAGGTTCTGTCCTGGCACTGCATGCCCAGTCCCATGGAACCAGAGCAAACTGGCAGGTAATATGGAACTCTCCATATACCCTCAGTTTCCATCACATACCTCAAAGGGAAGCAGGAACAGGGATGGGAGTAACTGCTAAAATCTCTTACCCCTTCTCCCCACAGGAGATAGTGATTTTTAGCAGAGTGGAGATTTGAACTTCTAAATAAAACACGCTAAGGAATGAAACAAGCTTCTGGCTTTCTTTGAATGAGACTCATGTAACTGCCTCTTTTCCCTTTGGCTACCTGAAATCTCAAAACCAAATAAATGAGCACTTGGGAAGTCAAGGCGGGTGGATTTCCTGAGCTCACAGGTTCAAGACCAGCCTGAGCCAGAGCAAGACCTCATCTCTAAAAGTAGCCAGGTGTTGTAGCGGGCCCCTATAGTCCTAGCTACTTGGGAGGCTGAGGCAAGAGAATCGCTTAAGTCAAGGAGTTTGAAGTTGCTGTGAGCTATGATGCCATGGTACTCTACCAAGGGTGACAAGTGAGACTCTGACTCAAAAAAACCAAAACACCAAAAAACCCCCAAATAAATGGCTCTGCTATATCAACTGAATTAATCTTCACTTCATGGCCACACGTCTATGTATTTCTCTCTCAATTCTGTTCATTGTTTGCTCTTGTATTTTTCTTGCCCCTTAGTCCCAGTTGGTTGTTTGATTCATTGATTTAGTACAAGTCCTAGAATGAGTTTTTCCTGGCTTTGAATCCCAGCTCTCCCATTTACCATGTGACTCAAGTCCCTTAGGTATAAAATGGGGGTAATAATTGTACCTACTTTCACATGAGGATTAAATGAGATAGTACACACGAAGGTCTTAGAACACTGAATGATGCAAAGTAATAAATGCCAGTCTAATTGCTACTACTTTACTAGCACTGGACCCGTGTTTTGTGTGCACTGTCTTAAACTTTCTTGGAATATACTGGAAGGAGCATATAAAAAAGCATAGAAGAACCACAGTGAGTTATCTCCTTGCACCTATTATCATGGCTGTTATTAAAAAGGTGAAAGATAAGTGTTGGTAAGGCTATGCGGAAAGGGGAAGCCTTCCACACTGTTAACGGGAATGTAAATTAGTATGGCCACTATGGAGAACAGTATGGTGGGATACATATGCTCACGTTACATTTGACTTCCGGAATCACAAGAGATACAAGATAACAAACATTATCAGTATATATTATTACAATTTTAATCTAGGTCTTTTCTTTCTTAAAATGTGTATACATATTTTTGGCACCTCTGTATATGAAAAGGAAAGGAAATCAGTATGTCGAGAGATACCTGCACATCCATGTTCACTGCAGCACCGTTTACAGGTTTCATAGTCAAGCTATGGAATTGACCTGAGTGTTCATCAGTGGAAGAACAGATAAAGAAAATGTGGTAAGACTTAGTGCCCGTAGCACAGTGGTTACGGCACCAACCACATACACCAAGGCTGGCGGGTTCAAACCCAGGCCAGACCAGCTAAACAACAATGACAACTGCAAGAAAAAATAGCTGGGCATTGTGGTGGGCACCTGTAGTCTCAGCTACTTGGGAGGCTAAGGCAGGAGAATCGCTTAAGTCCAAGAGTTTGAGATTGCTGTGAGCTGTGACGCCATGGCACTCTACCAAAGGTGACATAGTAAGACATTCTTTTCTGTCTCAAAAAGAAAGAAAATGTGGCAGATATACACAGTGGAATAGCACTCAACCTGTTTTTTTTAAAAAACGAAATCTTGTCATTTACAACAATATGAATGGACCTGGAGGACCTTATGCTAAATGAAGTAAGTCAGGCACAGAAAGATAAATACTGTATGATCTCTTCTATACGTGTAATCTTAAAAATTGCCAGAGGTTGGGTAGGGAAGGGACTGGGGTGATATTGGTCAAAGGATACAAAATCTCGGGTAGACAGGAAGAATAAGTTCAAGTGATGCATAGCACATAGAAAGACTACAGTTGCTAACAATATACTGTATACCTGAAAATCGCTGAGAGAGTAGACATTAAGTGAGCTCACTACAAAAATGACAGGCATATGATTTAATGTGTGTGTTAAATAGCTTGAGTTAGCCATTCCACAGTGTATGTCAAAACATTATGTTGTATGTCATAAATATATAGAGTTTTACTTGTCAATTAAAAATTTGGAAAAAATAAATTTGGAAAAACATATAAGGAAGATACTAGAAAAAAAGGCATTTTCTCTATTATTTGTTTTCATTACGATCTGGCTGGATCTGGGAAAGATGATAAGAACAAGCACTCTTGTTTCCTGAGCCTGCATGTTTGGCATTGAATCACTCACCTCACCACTTTGCCTCATTTCACTCTTATAAAAACCCCAGGATGTAGATGTTCGGTTATATCCATTTAATAGATTTCAGAATTAGTACGTAGCACAGCCAGGCCAGTATGGTGCAAACAGCACATGTCTAACCCCCGCTGCAGCTGGCCCCATCCCTGCCACTGCAGGATGCCTCAGACACCAAGGAAACGTGAGTGGGGCCTCATGGGCCAGATCAGCTATCTTTCATTTCTCTCTTTAGCCTCAGTTTGTTCCTCTGTCAAATGGGGCTATTGAACTAGATTAGCTGGTTTTCAGCAACAGAACATTTTTCCCAACTGAAATCTCATTCTAAACACTGGTATAAAAATGCATAAAAGCAGAACTACTACTCTGATGAAAGTGAGTGTGTATGTGTGTCTGTGTTTACGGGGGGTGAAAGGCCCTTAGCCCTTGGGGTTCTTGAAAACCACTCAGATTACCCCAAGTGGCCTCCAGCCCTGATGTCTGAGGAAGCTCTGTGTATGGAGGGAGGAGGCTCTCCTCAGCACTTTGGGTCCAGATCCTGGCTTTACACAGACAAACGTAGGGACCATAGGTGCTGGCCAAGTTCTGGGCATGTCTTTGACTCTCTGTGGACCTCCATCCCTCCATCTGTGAGATGGAGTGAGGGTTAAACTGTGTAATCTCTCAAGCCCTTCAACCGTAGAGAATGGAGGTCATAAGCCCTGGACTGCCAGGGATGGGGAAGGACATAAGAGGGCTCCCCAGCTAGAAGAGAGGGGTCTAGAGGTGGTGCCTGCAAGGAAGGAACACAAAGGACCAAAAAATACCTACACCACCTCAGAATTCACAAAGGCTCAGTGGGAACAAAAGTCCCAGGGAATGGGGCCCTTCTGGTTGGGCAAATCCCAATAAAGCAGCCCTAAGCCCTGGTGTTGAAGGACCATTGCCACCTCCCACTCCTGTCCCCCCCACCGCTGACCATTCTCCCGATGAAGTGCGTTGAGGCTAATGACTGATAGGCAGCAGACTTCACAGACTTAAAGACTCTTAGCCAAAATGCAGTCATACAGAAACATGGATCTGGGGAGTCTCAGGCCATCTGGGAAGAGAATCTTAGAATAATAGAGCACAGTACTTAGGAATGTATTAGGAACACAGAACTTTAAGACCATATAATTTTAGAATCTTGGACTCTCAGAGACACCAGACTCTCATTCCACCAGAAATGAAAGACACATGGACCTATGAAACAAGGGAAGGTAACAGTCAGGTTACTGGCAGGGGCAGGGACCTGGATGGAAGAGGCTCTGCCAGGAAGTAGCTGGCTGGGACCCTTCTAGGCCCTGACTCAGCCCCAGGGGGTGGTTCTCACAGAACCCAGAGGACACGGGGAACACAGAAAGGTTGCTGGCTACATGGGACACCACCGCCCCAGCAACAAAGGATTTATCAGAGAGCCCCAAGAGGCCACTTTACACTGCAGGCCCTGCAGAGCCATCTGCTAGGAGTCCTAGGGCCCAACAAGACCTTACAGATGGGCCGATTGTAGATGGGGAGACTAAGGCCCAGCGAGAGGCTGGGCACTCCTGTCCTGGATCACTCGTAGGAGGGTGTCTGGGTGGCTGCCTGAGCTCTGCGGTCAGAGACGCAGGGACAAAGCCAAGAGCAGGAAACCACCCTCCTATGCCCTGTGTGACACCCCCCACCTCATTGTCTTCTCTGTAGGGACTGTTCATCTCCCTGTCCCTCAGCGGAGAACCCCACAGTCGTGGGAGAAACCGTGACCATGTTACCAGTTATCCCCCATCTCTGCATCTGGCCTTCCTTCACTATCGCAGAGCTCCTTGGGACAGGAACTGTGGGATGCACCTCTCTGTCCTTCGATAAAAATGTTCATGTACTGCTCCAGTGATAGGGAGCCATTTAGAAGTGACAGCGCGAACCTGTCAGGGACAACAGATCTTGTCCAATCTGCTTCCTATTGTACAGATAAGGAGACTGAGGCCAGAGACCTGCTCTGGGTCATGTGATTCTTATATTATACACTGCCTTTCCTGAATACTTTTTAAACCTGCATTTACTTCTAGAAGGGTATTTAGGAGACCCCTGAGCCTTAAGACTGGGAGGGGATGCCTAGAGAGACTGCAGAAACAGCTCCCCCTTCATTTTCTCCCCTTCCTGCAGAAGATACACATCCTCTATCCTCGTATCTGGACTTTCTGGCAGCTGATTCTGCCTAACTGAGCCTTTCCTCCTGGCCCATCCCCCTGCCTGTCAGTGGCTCTAACTGGCCAGACCAGCCAGGTTACCATAAGCAGACCCGGCTAAGGCAGCCTCAAGGAGGCAGAGAACAATTCCTCCCACATCAATATTTATTGCCGGAGAGCTGCTGGAAGCAGATCATCATGTTCTCAGCCCTCAGTTCTTTAAAAAGAACCTCTCACCCCCTCCCCTCCCGTCTCCCATCCCCAGTGTGCTGACAGAATGAATCCAGACAGTCAGACAGGTTCACTGCCAGGGAGCTAGGATTTCAAGGCATTACTGAGACACAGCTCTTGTAATCTGAATCTCTGAATCCTAGCAGCTTCGACTCAAGGAACCATGCATTCTCAGAACCCGAGGTACATAGACTATTGCTCCAGGAATCTCAGCTCAGTATTTTAAACAGCAAGATAAGATTCCCTTCCCCTTGGAATAGGGAAGTGATTTGCTGTTAAAAGCCACTCAGCAGCCATGTAACTGAGCTCAGCTCAGTCTCCCGCTCCCAGCCTTTGCTTCCTCCACCCATTCCACCCCATCACCCACATGGTGCTGTACTGCGCCTGCACTCAGGACCCAGCTACCAGCAGGCCAGGCTCTCTTCTTCCTCTATGCTGACTCTCAATTCCCAGAACTCTTCTTCAAGTTCCAGGAATTCCATCTCAACCAAATTTTGATGTGAGTAGGCAGCACCAGGAAGGACTATCTGTGGTTCCAAGTTGTCTTCTTCCCCTGAAGCTGTTTTCAGCAGCCAGCACCGGCTTTTCTTGCCTCTGAACCAGCTGCACCCAATCCCAGCAGCCCATCACCGCCTCTGGGACATTCTTTAGCACAGCAGCACCTCACTCTGAGCGGGCCCATGCTCCTGTGGGACTGGGACTCCTGTGCACCCCTAACCCCTCACCACCAGTGCACTGCTTCCTGCCTGGACTGCTGTCAGAGCCACCTTATCAGGCTCCCTAACCTCGGCCTGTCTCCCACATTAGAGCAACACGTTCAAATACACCAACCTGCTGCAGTAAAGAGAAATTTTCTTGGGATGAAATAGTCAATAGGATTTTTATAAATTATCCTTTTGAAAGGAGAATTACTTAGCAACAAGTAATTTATGATTGTGATTTCTTAACAACCACCTCCTATACTTGGGGAAAAAGGAAATCTAATGCACAAATTTTCAGAATCTAATGAAATGTGTATGAGTATTAAAGAAAAATTAATGGAGTTTATATTAGTGACATACAATTAAACTTAAAAGAAACTATTTTATTATTTTATTTTTAATTTGGAGCCAGTTTATTTTTTTTCAGGCCATAGATAACTTGAAGGCCCTTGCCCTGGAATCATCAATCCTGGCCAATGCCTCGCATGGTCCTGCCATCTTCTACCAGCTTCGTGACCTTGGGCATATCCTTCCTACCTCTGCTGAGCTGAGCAGAGGATTAGATACGGGTCCCGGGAGCATCAGACCCATTGCTGTTACTTGCCATGAATCTCTGTCCTCACCAGATATGCCCACTGTGTACTGATTCTAGTGTCCAGCCTGGAGCCTGACCCCAAGGAGATATTCAGAACATGATTATCCCCTTCACTGTCCTTGAAAGGTTCATTTCTAAGTCAAATCATTTTGCCCAGGCTGTTTCTATCCCCACCCTCTCCTTCTCCAGCTTCTGCACACCCTTCAAAGTCCAGCTCAAAACCTTTTCTTCACAGAACTATTCCCAGACCTTCCCACCCACCCTTCAAGTTCTTAGCATTCCTACAACAAATTCAGAATTTATAAAACCTTGCAATGGCAAGCCCAGGCGGCGGCCACGTAGTAGTGGGTGTGAGGGGCGTAAACTCAGACAGGCATGGCTTCTCATCCCAGCACTGCCTTTGCTGGCTTTGTGAGCTTGGATAAGTCACTTCCATCTCTGGCTCCTGACCTCTTCTGCTTGGAAGGGGCAGGTATTATTGTATTATTCACCGCACAGGGCTGTGGGAGGGTGCAATGGAGCCCTGCGGGGATTCAGCTTGATAAGCTGTGGAGAACAGGGTCTGGGGCATGAAGTGTAATGCTGCAAAAGAGGACAGTGGGTAGGACGGGAGTCTGGACTAGATAGGGTAGGGGACCTGGAGGGGGCTTACCTTGTTGACAGGTGAGACTGTAATGGCTGAGACCTTTCGACGGAAGTGAAGCTCATGCTTCTCCTTGGGCATCTCTCTGGGGAAGAAGAAGTAGGGGATGGCAGCCAGGGCCACCAAGCCAGCAGAGACGAGGAAGCCCAGCCACCAGGCACCCACCCAGCGGGGGTCCTTTCTGGTCAAGTTGATACCACCTGAAAGAGAAGACCAAGGTGACATTAGGGTCAGAGTAGGCAGTCACTTCTAAGCCACCCCCGAGGACTGGCCTCTGAAGCATGAGGCAGCCCAAGCTGGGAGCCAGGAGATTTGATTTCTAGTCTTGGCTCTCCCAGTTGTCTTGTGTGACCCTTTCTGGGACTGGCTTCTTCAAGTACTAAGGCAATGCAGTGTAGTGGTCAAGGTCATAGACTTTGGAAATGGAAAGCTAGGTCTGAATGCCATTATTGACTCATACCCCTAGGCAGCTACTTGATCTCTTTTTGCCTCTATTTCTTCTTTTGTGAAATACAGATAGTAATATTTCTTACATCATAAGGTTGTTGTAAAAAGATAAAAACTAGCGGCAGCACCTGTGGCTCAAGGAGTAGGGCACCGGCCCTATATACCGGGGGTGGCAGGTTCGAACCCGGCCCAAGACAAAACTGCAAAAAAAAAAAAAAAAAAAGATAGAAACCAACACTTGGAAAGCACTTAGAAGAGTATGTTCTATACAGGTGTCTCCCCCTCCTTCTTCTTATCACTGTTGTACGTAGCAATTGTTATTAAATTAGCCATTAGGGCTACTGTTGTGGTTTTGAGACCCGCATGATGATTAACATCCCCAGGGAGACTTATCAAAAGTACCTGACCTTAATGGAGACCCATTTAGAATGACCACAGGGTAGAGTATAAAGGTCACCAAGGAACTGGTACCTTTAATGAGTTATCCAGGTGATTTGGATTCCCCCGACAGGTTTAATTAGGACTAGATTATCCCAGGTGTACCTCCTGATGAGTGTTCCAATCTCCCAGCAAATGTCTGCCAGCAAGGCTGAGCTGGGCCCATGCCCCCTCAGTCTCCACAGCATCTGTAAACACTTCCTAAACATGTGGATGCATGATCACGCCAACCCCTGTGCAGTGCTGGTTCCCCAGGGCTTGATCCTGAGCTCCTCCTGGGTAGTGGCCAGAGTACACAGTTGGCACTCACCAATGCATCCATAGAGAGGGGAGGGCTTTGGCTTTTGCACTGATTCGACTTGATTTCCTCCTTCATTTATCATCTCCCCTGCCCCTGTGCCAAGCTGGGGGTGGAGGGGGCTCACAGCTGCGTCTCACCAACTCTTCCACTTCTCAAATGCCTGTCTGTGCCTGCAGCAGGCATCATCCACTCATCCTATGAAATCCCCCAAAGAGAAAAATGACGTGGGAGGTGGCACATGGGCCCACAGAAACACCACGTCTGCCGGTGGAGATGCCCTGCCTGCCAGCGTGATGTCAAGATGTCAGAAAACATGTCCCCTTCCACTGAGCTGAGGTGTGTCTGGGAAACCTAGGGAATCCCTGGCTCCCTAGGGGAGAGACGAGTTGCAACTAAAGCCCAGTCTTAGCACCCTCTTCTTAGAAGGAACGAGGGACGGAGTTATCCCTGCTGATTGTAGCACAGAGCTGAGCAGACTTGTCCTGCCTGGAGGTGTCTATGGACAAAAGCTGGAGACAAGAAGCAGCATCTGCACCTGTGTCCAGCCACACCTGTGTCACCTGAGCTTTTCAGGGCCTGTTGGAAAGTCTCCGGGGAGAAAGGACTTCGGAGTGGCTGAAGGCACACCTGGAGGTTCAGAGCTGCTTGGCATGACAAGCAGGCAGCTGAGAAGCTGCAGTGACATGTTCTGACGTGAATCTCCTCCTGGCCTCCTCAGACCAAGCTTCAGTCCCACTCATTGCCCTACTGTAACCAGCAGCTAGGTGAGTCCCGCTGGTCGGCCCACTCTAGCCAACAGCTAACCACCATTCCCCAAATGGTGCTCCTGGCAGTTTCCCAGACTCCGAGGTAGTCAGAACAAGAAGGATTCTCAGAAGTCATCTGGGAATGTCCCATCTGAGAAAGGCATAAGGTAACACATCGAGTCACTAAATCCTGTTCCAGAAGTTCTCTGCAGTGTGCCAATGTCCTCTCGGCTTTACCTGAGTCTCGTTTTCCCGGAAGACAGGAGCTCCCTACAGGCTAAGGGAGTATGTTCTTCTGTGACCCCACAGCACGTGTAAGGTGGGGCAGGGTGATGACTCCTAATAATAGCAGTAATAGCAATCACAACTCCTCATCTGAGGGCACTCTACAGTTTATCGCTACCATCTCACTGACACCTACTATAGCTTTGAGAGATGTAGGACAGAGGTTATCTCAAAGATGAGAGCTGAGGGAGGTTAAGGGACATGTCCAAGGTCAGTGGTGTTACTGGAATTTGAGCTTAGGTGCCCTGGATCTGTGTCTCTATGAGAGCAGCAGTTAGCTAGTGTCTGTGTGTCCCAGGGGACTCACCTTCTGGCATTCGGTCAATGTCCACATAAAGGCGTAACATGAGGCCACCCAGCCCATAGGCCATACCTGGCCCCATCGTGGTTACTGCAAACAAGATGCCTGCAACACAAAGCCTGGGTCAGCCCCCTCTGGCCCTGGCTTCCCTTAGCAGATCAATGCCTGCCTGGTCTTTGATGAGAACAACGCTGCCCGCCCCCCCCCGCCCCGGTCTGGGCCAGAGAACTGTCCAGGGCTTCTCTACCTTTACCGGCTAGGTAGAGCAGAGGTCAGGGACTCCCGTGCTCAGCCCCCACCCTGGGCCTCTTTTTCTCCTACCTGAGCCTGGCCTGACCCTCAGAGGTCAAGGGGTGAACAAGCCCTTACCAAGGTAGAGGGGCAAGTTTCTGTTGTGGGCAAAGTCATCAATGTAGGAGATACCGAAGGGCTGAATGGGCACAGCGCCCACACCAAGCAGGGTCTGCGCCACGAACATTATCCCCACCACACTCATGTGCCGGACCTCTGTGTAGCTCGAACAGCTGCTGTTGGAGGGGGCTAGTGTTGGGGCCCAGGTTGTGGGAAGGCACAGGGAACCTTCGAAGTCCTCTGGCATATGCTCTGAGAGATGATGATGAAAAACAAGAGAACAACAGCTAAGATTTAAATGGCACCTACAGGATGGAAGGTACTATTCTAAGTGCTGTGTATACCAATCATTTCATCCCTGCAATAAACCTCATGGAAATGTGCTCTCATTACCCCCATTTCACAGGTGAGGAAACTGCTGCTCAGACTGCAATGCGAGGGATTGGAGCCAGTGTTGGAACCCGGGTGGTCGGGCTTCAGAGGCCATGCTCTTAAACTGCCCTACGCTACCTTTCAGGGCAGAGACATTTAAAAGCACCGTGTGGGGCAAGGCAGTCAATGGAGGTAGAGTTTGAACTGGATCCAGAAGAACAAATGTGATTTCCTAGAGAGGGAGGGGAGGGGTGTTCCAAGGAGAGGTCACAGTATGGGCAAAACCCAGGGCTTTGAAAGGGCACCGTGTTGGTAGAATGAGAAGCTTAAAATACCTAGATCACAAAGTGTGAGGGCAAGGCCAGGGTTAAAGGCAGGGTCTGGCAGGAGTGGGAAGGGTCTGGTGGCTGGGGCTGGATTGTAGAGGGCTAGGGGGCTCTTGGCATTCACTTTAGGGAGGGTTCAGTGTCAGCTTGGGACACAGATGCAGAGTGCAGAAAATAATTTCTTAAATTGGTTCCAGACATTTGTTCCCTGAGGCTAACCAATATTTGGTGAGCAAACTGGAGGAGACCCATACACTATTATTATCCCGAACATGTGTGTAGAAGTGGCCTTTCTCTGTGGCCCTCCATTTACGGAGCAGGGACTCTGAGCTGTCAGCCCAGCCCACAGTGCCACTCTACCAGATTGCCAGGAGCCTTGTGAATCAAGGTCAGGAACCCAGACTTAGGCCTTCGAGCAAGGCGGGCTGAGCCTTGGCTTCTTTATCTCTCAAATAAATCTCCTAGAACAACATCCAGAGATAAGGAATTCAGAGGCAGAATAATTTAGTAGATGAGAGCAGGGGCTCCAGAATAGGGTTATAGGAGGGTGTCTTAGTTCTATTGGTGGTGGGCCTTGGGGCACTCTTCCCCTCTCTGAGACTCAGGAGTTGTTAACTTTACCAGTGGTGAGTGGCGAGGGTGTCCTGCTCTGTGCCTACTAGATGTTAGACACAATGACTATTAGGGATCATGTCTGCCTTTCCCACCCCACTGTCCCCAGGGCCTCTCAGAGGGCCTGGCACAGAATAGGGCTTAAATGTTGGATGCAGAATGAATGAATGAAATAGTCTGGCATGCTAGAGCAGACTGAGGGCTTGGAGACCCATTCTTTGGGCCAGTGTGAAGACTGAGGCTCAGACAGCCCAACGACTTTGCTCAGGGAGCCTATGGCAGAGGATGTTGCATGCAATGAGCATGAAGAAGAACATGTATGATCCTGCCTAGAAAAAACTGTTAAAGTGAAAATTCTGGGCAAGGAAATGTGGGGCAGTAGTACTTTTGGTCTTACAAGCTGTCCTCTTGACAAGTCTCTGCCTAGGCCTAGACAATCACTCTGCATTCTTCACGCATGTCTGCGCTCCCCCTTCTCTAACTCTGCATTCCACCCCACCCCCACTGCAATGCCTTCCTTCTCTCTGAGCTGGCTCTGATGTGCCACCTCCTTTAGCTCCTTCCAGCTGCAGTGTCCTTCCTCTGCTCAGGGCTCTGATGGCTCCCTCGGCCACCTCCTCAGAGGCTGGGCTCTCTATCTCGTGACAAAGTAGCCCATGCTTACGCCAGTCCCACACTCCACTGAGTCATGTCTGCTTCATCCTTCTATCCCCTGGTCCTGGCACATAAGGGGGCTCCAGAGGTGTGAGCTGGTGGGAGGGTGAGGGAGGAAGGATGCTCTCTGACAGCTCATCTCTGGTGATGTTTTCCCTGATGCCAGTCTATGGTGGGCTCTTCCCACCCCTGTGCTTCCCTCACACAATTGACACACTGGGAGTTTTGTTTGTCTTCGTGTCCTCTCCCAGATTGGGAGCTCCCTGAAGGCAAGAACTGAGTCCCCCTTAGAAGGTCCAGCACAAAATAGGCAGCATTAAGAGTTTGTTGGGTGGACCATTGCCTAGATGGATCGATAAATGGAAAGTGAATGCATGGATGGAGGGGTGAATGGATGAATGGGTGGATAGGTGGGTGGATGGATAGATGAATGAATGAATAGGTAGATGGGTGGATGGGTGACATAGGAGAGGGAAGAAAGAAATGAAGTGAATGCTCAGGTTGCTTGGGTCATACTCTAAGGGACAGGCATCCATATGTCAAGTAAGCACTCAACAAAATCCCACTGGGCTGCACATAGTTTCACTATTCTTGTCTGAAATTCTTCCATTTTTTAAATTTGTTCATTCACTCCTATATTCTTTCTTTCATCCATGTCTTGGCATTTTGTGAAAATGAAATGCATGAATACACAATGAGGTGCTTAGAGCAGTGTCTGGCGCACAGTAAATACTATATGATACTGTTTTTATCATTCTGCATTCATTTCCTAAGGAACTAACTACTACATGCCAGGCCCTAAATAGGATGTGTTACAAATACACTCCCACCTCAAAAAACAAAACAAAACAATGACATATAAGCAGGTCCTCATCAAGAGAAGCCCTACCCTGGATCCTACCCCACTCCCAGGCTCATCAGAGAGAACTGGAAGGGGCTCTGGGGCTCATCCTGCCTGATGGAGGTCTGTGGATGGCCCAGGGCACAGTGCCCAGGGAAGCTGCCCACAGCCCTCTCTTGCCTGGCACCTCCTGCTCTTACCAGGGCTGACGTGGTCATAGCGGTATGGCTCCGAGATGAAGTGTGGCAGAGTCATGAGCAGGCCTGCCAGGGCCACGAGGACAGCCCCACAGCCGATCAGTCGGGGCCGGTGTACCCGGCTGCCAAAGTAGCTCACAAACACAATCAAAGCTGTGTTCCCCACCTGCATAGGGACAAGGAGACCCATTAAAGTAGAGCAGAACCCAGGGCTGGGGGCTGTACTATCTTTGTCTCATTGTCAACCTCAGTTTTACCATCTGTAGAGTGAACTGAATAAGAATCATCTGAGTCCCTCTTATAAATAGATTCTGGTTCCTCCTAGGGAGGGCTCCACTGCCCCAATAGGGGAGAGAAATGAGGGCAGAATGGAGAAAGCTAGAAGTTTGATTTCATTTTGGAACACAGGTTGTACCCTGTGTTAGAACATGGAAGAGGGTGGGCAGCCAAGGAAAGGCATTTTGAGTTTCAGGCACATAATGAATGAGAGAAATAAATTTTAAAAAGTCTAAAGTCAGAGGATCAAGGGTGAGAATTTTGAATCACAATCCTAGGATACGGGTTCTAGAGGGGGCTTGAGAGCTTGCACGGCAGGGCACAAGCTGGGGGTGCATCTGCTCTGTGGCTTCCTGTCTGGGGACTCAGGTGAGCCTCAGACTCTTCACTGGGGGAGGAGACCAATGTCAGCAGAGGGGTGGGATGGGGACTGACCCTGGGAAGGATAAGCACACTCCATTTGACAAATGGAACAGGAGGCCCAAAGACCCAGAGAGATGTGCCTGGGGCCCCAGAGCAAGGTAAGGGCTTCCCTTCCCACCTCTGAGGCCTGAAGGCGGGTGCTGAGAAGCATCTGGGCAAGCCTTGGGTTGGAAGGAATATGACACTACCCAAGGAGAGAGAATTTCACAAAAATCTGCCCAGGGCTGGGGAAAAAGAGACAGTTTCCTGTTCTGCTGGGTGAGAACATCTGGCGAGGGAGGGGTGAGGGCACAGCTGGACTCTGATCTCCAAATCCACCCAAAGCAGCTTATCTGCTTCTCTGCTTGGATGTGAGCCCTGCAGGCCTGCAGATTCCTGGGCAATTCTGAGGACAGACACTTCATGGTGTCCCTCCCTCCCCCAAGGCTGGAAGATGCTGTCCTTGAAGTAACTTGAGTCTCCTCACTACAGTTTTTTTGTTTGTTTTGAGACAGAGTCTCATTCTGTTATCCCAGACTAGAGTGCTGTGGTGTCATAGCTCACAGCAACCTTAAACCTCTGGGTTCGGGTGATCCTCCTACCTCAGCTTCCCGAGTATCTAGGACTATAGGCACCCACCACAAAGCCTGGTTAACTTTTCTATTTTTAGTAGAGATGGAGTCTCACTCTTACTTAGGCTGCTCTTGAACTCCTGAGCTTTAGGGATCCTCCCTTGCAAATGTTCCAAGGTTTTGGGGTTTTGGGCTAGGGGGTGTGATAGGAGTTGCCCAAGGGCACCAGGAAGAGAAGGGTTTATGGCAGTGAAGTGAGGGGGGGGGTGGCAGGAGGTGGGGGTGCAAGTCGTCCCAGTGTCCACCCCTGTCCCTGGGCCAGGGCCAGTACCTCGTTGAAGGCGGCCAGCAGCCCCGAAGTCTGGCTGGAGAGGCCGAAGCGCTTCTCCACCGTGGAGATGGAGCTCTTGAGGTACCCAGAGATCATGAGCTGCGCCAGCTGCAGCAGGCTGTGGCACAGGACGAAGAGCTGTCCGGGAGACGCAACGGGCAGAGGTGCAGGGGGACAGCGGGGGGACAGGGAGGGGAAGGTGGGGAAAGAGAGGGAGACCGAGGGCACCAGAGGAGCAAGGGATAGCAATGGGGGAAACAGAGCCAGAGGAGACCCACACAGGAGAGACAGGGAGGCAGAGTGATGAACAAGAGAAGGGAGAGAGGCAGAGAAAGAGAGAGGGGCCGAGAGAGAGGCGGAAACAGAAGGGCAGACGGGGAGAGAGAGAAGAGAATGGGTTATTGGAGAAGCCAGCCCATGGCTTCTCACACAGGCCTAAAAACTAGAAAAGCTGCCCTGGGCACACCCTGGGGACCTGGGGGGCTACCAGAGAGTCACATGACTGAGAGTAGGGTCTTCACAGGGCCAGGAGTGGCAGGAGTTCTCCCTCGGGCCTTCAGAACTCCCCCTGGGATGGACGGGCCCTTCTTCACTGTCCCACCACACTACACCCGGGGTCCCCAAGCTGCACACCCCCACCTGCCCCAAACACCGAAGGAAAAACTGTGAGAAGGAAAATTTGCTTTAAGAATTAAAAAAGAGTATTTATGCCAGAGCTTAATACACTCTTGTTTCTCCGAGTTTCGATTTCCTCATCTGTACAATGAGGACAATGGTGGTGCTAAGTAGGAAGCAGAGTGCGGTGGCTCACACCTGTAATCCCAGCACTTTGGAAGGATGAGGCAGGCTGATGCTTGAACTCACGAGTTCGAGACCAGCCTGAGCAGGAGCAAAACCTGGTCTCTACTAAAAACAGAAAAACTAGCTGGGTGTCATAGCGGGCGCTTGTAGTCCCAGCTACTTGGGAGGCTGAGACAAGAGAATCACTTGAGCCCAAGAGTTTGAGGTTGTTGTGAGCTGTGAAACCACAGCACTCTACTCAGGGGACAGAGTGAGACTCTGTCTCAAAAAAAAAAAAAAAAAAAGGAACCAAGTAGGATCGTGTGTGAATGGCACTAGGCATGGGGCCTGGTGCCCAGTAAGATGCTTACGGCTGCCCTTGGTGGAGCCAGGACCCCCACTATTCATACATGTTCAGGGCACTTCTCTACTTCTGTAGGAAAGCCAGAAACAAGGGGACTCATCCCCAGAGCAGCCCCTCTCCTCTCTGGAAGGAAGGAACATGTGCTGGCACTTTCCATGTGCCTAAAACCCAGCTGGGTGCTTTTATGGGTCATCCTTTTGATCCTCACAGCCTCCCATTCTGCAGGCGAGGAAACCAAGGCTCAGAGAAGGGCTTTCTTGACATTACACCGCCAGTATGTGGGCGCTCTTCTCATGGTAACTATGGTAACCATGTCAGCATCCTGCTCCCTGCAATTAGAGGAAGCTGAGCTCCTTCAGAGGCAGCTCCCAGGGTCTCCTGAGCTCACTGTCAGTGGGGACCCCTGAAGTCCAATCCCAGGAGACTCCATCCCTTCAGATACCAACCTCCACATAGGGTGCCACCCCTGTTCCGCCCGGCTCCGAGGCCTCTGCCCCTGCCAGTCCTGGAGAGGTACCTTGATGCTGTGGAACACACTTGGCCGCAAGTCCTGAGAGTCTGGGCTGGCTTTGCTAGGTGTGTCTTCTGTGCCCACCATGGCCTTGGTTTTCTTGTCTGGCATCTGAGGCATCTCACTCTCTGACCCTGAGGGGCAGACATCCAGGTCGTGAGAGTGGAGATGAAATCCCAGAGGATGGCTCTGACCCAGCAGCCTAGATCTCAGAACCAAGGTGTTTCAGGGGAAGAGAGCTTAGTGGTTGGGCAGAACCTGATAGTCAAAACACCTTCAGCCTTCCTGACTCCTGGATCGCAGTGACAGAAACGATCTTCCTAGGAAGGGAGTGTTCCATGTGCCCCTGCTGGCCAGATGGCCTGTGTCACACCTTCACTGTGCTCCGGCATAAACCTTCCTCTCAGGGAGAAGCTGCCCACACAACAAACCTGCAAGCAGTGACCTCAGCAGTAGGGATTAGCCGCACACAGTTTCTCAGACCCCTTGGGGCTACAGTCATGAGATAGTCATGGTCTTGGGGCCCAAGCCTGGGCCTGCGTGTGTCTGGCTCAGTCTAGGTTCGGGGGTCTGGGGCCAGGTGCAGGGCCAAGGCTCGGTCCACAGCCAAGGAATAGAGGCTTTTCCTAGGTGTGTTTGGAACAGATACCAACCCTCACATAGGGTGCCGCCCCACATGTAATCACAGAGCTAACCAATCCCCAAATCATACCATCAAACCACACTGCTGGTCGAGCAGAAGAGACTTCAGAGCTCATCCTGTGTAACACCCCCCAGGGACAAATAGAGGCCCCCGGGGGTGATGACTCTGGAGGCAGAGCTGTCTTGGCCCCGTGGCTCCTGTTAGGCATGTGGGCACGCCTCTCACGGTAACTATGGTAACCTTGCCAGCATCCCACTCCCTGCAGTCAGTGGAAACTGAGCTCCTTTAGAGTCAGTTTTAGAGCTCAGAGGGTTTCCTGAGCTCACTCTCAGTGGGGACCATGGAAGTCCTATCCTAGGAGACTCCACCCCTCCATTTAGATGGGAACCACCTGCCTCTCCTGGCAGCCCAGGCCTCCCTGGCCTTCCTCCCCTCCTGGGGCGCCACTTCCTGCCGGAAGCCTTCTTCATTGTTTCACGTTCCTCTCACGGGAGCAGGAGTTTCCCCTCACCCAACATGCTCCTTCTAGAGCCTGAAAACTGGCCTAAGGACCCCTCTGACCCAGGGGACACGCTCATTCCATCTCCAGGCCTGGAAGGCAAATTTGGGGAGGGGCCACAGAGTCCTAAACTGCCCTGAGTAGTGCTGTGCTCCTCATAAAAGGCACCTGGAAACCTGAGAACTTTTTAAACTGAGATATAACCCACGTGCCATAAAATCTGTCCTTTTCAAATACATAATCCAGAGGTTTTCAGGACATTCACAAAGCTGTACAACCATCACCAGTATTCAGTGCTAGAACATTTTCATCCCCCTCTAAGAAATCCATACCATTAGGGGTCACCTTCCTTTCCTCCCTCCCCCCAGCTCCTGGCAACCACCAATCTGCTTTCTGTTTCCATAGACTCGCCCAGAGTTCATATCTCATATAAAGGAAATCACATAACATGATTGTTTTTTAAGTTTTTTTTAATATGTTCTGATTTGTGACTGACTTCTTTCAATTAATGTCATGTTGTCAAGGTTCATTCATGTTGTAGCATGTATTAGTACTTCATCCTTTTTCATGAATGAATAATATTCCATTGAATGAATATATCACATTTACTTTATCCATTCATCAGTTGGCAGATATTTGGGTTATTTCAGGTGTTATGAATATTTAGGTACAAATTTTTATGTAGACATGTTTTCAACTCATTGGGTATAAACGTACAAATGGAATTGCTGGATCTCATGGTAATTCTACATTTAAATCTTTGAGGAACTGCCAAACCATTTTCCACAATAGCTGCATTTACAGTCCCACCATCAGTGTGTGATCATTCCAATCATCTACATCTTTGTTTTTACTTGTTATCGTCTGTCTCTTCAATTATAGCTAGCCTTGGAGGGTGAAGTGGTATCTCAGCGCAGTCTTGATTTCCATTTCCCTAATGACGATGATGTCAAGCATGTTTTCATGTGCTTATTGGCCATTTGTATGTTTTCTTTGGAAAAATGTCTATATAAACAGCTTAAGGAATTTGACTGAGGAGGTGGAAGTGAAGATAGTTGGGGAGGAGTCCCTTTAGGGGGACTCAGGAAACAAGGAGATATTGTAATAAAACCGCCTTCTAATAGGGAAAGGAAGAGGTGTTGGCCGCGGGAAGGGGATTGTGGGGGAGACCCTGCAGGGGTCCACTTTGAAGGCAAAGAGGAAATAAGGTGGTTCAAAGCACAGGCGCCCAGCAGAGAAGGAGGGGCCACTTATGAGCTGCCCACTGCTGGGGCCTAAACTCTGGGCTACATGCTTTCCACCACTTGCTCATGAGCGTTCCCCATGGCTCTGTACCAATGGTGCTTAATTATCTCTATGCTTCTGATGAGCACAGCACAGGAACTAGCTCTGCTGGCTAACGTTGGGCCAGCCCAGGTGTTAAACCCACCATGGCCCCATGCTCCTGGTATAGGTCTGACAAGGGGAAGAAGTACAATTCTCTTCTCTGTCTTGGCCCGTCCAAACCTAGCCAGGCCACCTCATAGAAAGCAGCGCCTCCCCACCAAGGGGCCAGGCCAGCCAGGGTTGGAGCTGAGTGGGGGAGGGGAGAAGTCACTGACCTGCAGCCGCAGCTCTGAAGGAAGCCCAGGGAATGGATGGGGAGAGGGGCAGAAGGTCAGTGGGCCAGCTCAGAACATGGGGCCCCCTAGCTATAGGCCTGGACCCTTGGCTTGGCCTCCTGGGCACATCAGAGTCATCTTCTCTGTGCTTCAAACTTTCTAGCCCCAAGTTCCAACCCCTACCCTCTCGCCTACCCACTCCCAGAGCCTGCTCGCCTCCCCGGGTGAGCTGCTACTCCAGCCAACCTCACCTCTGGTTCTCCCTGAATCTTCCATCTCAGCCTCTTCTGCCAAGGCTCAAGGTCTTCCTGAGATAATTTATCCTTTAGAGATATGGCAGTTTCTGGAGGGCAGAGTCCACAGCCTGGACTTCTTGGCGGGGGAGGAAAGCACCGCTGTGGCTCAGAGCAGCAGCAGTCACGTGGTGGGGGTCAGTCCACTGCCGAGGACGCCTGGTCAGGCAGGCTGTCTGCCCCCTCCAAACTCTTCCTGTGGGTTGGGGCCCCTACCCAGGGGCTGGCAGGAAACCATCGGACTCCCAGACTGAGGACAGAACTCCTGGGCTGTGTGTCCTCCTCACATGGAAGGCCACTGAGGCCCTTCCCTGTTCTGTGAGGCCTTTATCAGGGGCAAGCCCTGAAAGGAGGAGGGGACAGCTGTGGGAGTAAACCTGGGCAGGGCTGGCCATCGCCTGTGGGAATGAGGGGAGGGGCAGAGGGCCAGGCCCTACTTTAAAAAAAAAGTCCCTTTCTCTCCTAGGTAGGCCGCTAGGTTTTGGGATCCTAGGTAAGCCAGTGGTTCCAAGGGCTGGGAGCCCACAGCAGGAGCTGGTGGACAATAGGTCTGTGTGCCTGCCTGCCTGTTGGTCAGTTACCGGCTGGTCATTCATACGGGCACGCCATGTCCCTCTGCTTGTAAGCCAGCCAGTCAGTGGTCTGGTGTTCTCTGGGAAACCTGTCTGTTCAGGCTGTCAGTCAGCCATCTCCCTTGCCGGTCTTCAGAAAGACAGTCATGAAATTGCCTTAAAAGTCTGTCTCCCAGAAACCCTTTTTTTACCAGCTATCTGCTCAGTCAGATATTCCTTCTACAGGCTACCTGAGGGCAGGAATCAGCATTCTTCATGCCAACTGAGTCTGGGGGATGAGGGGCAGAGTTTCAGAGACCGATCTGACAGGGAGGACCGCCTTCCTCTGCTTGTTCTTTGCTGAAAGGCTCAGACTTCTGCCTCCCTGAGCCACCTCCTCGCTGCGAAGAGCAAGTCTCAGGGAAATGTGGGGCTGAGTATCGGCCTTAAGTCCTCACATCTGAGTTGGAATCCTAGCTCTGCTACAAGTCCACTGGGTGGGCCTGAACACACCTCTGAATCTTTCTGAGCCTCAATTTTCCCATTTCTAAGGTGAAGATAACAGTATCTACTAGTGAGGTTCAAGACATGTTACCCTAAAATACGGTACCGTGGCATTTGAGAAAACGGCAGAAGCAGGGCATAAAACCTAGGAAGGTCACTATTTGACCTTTATACAGGGATACTCACCCTGTATCCCTGAAGCAGGTCATAAGAATAATTCTCCCTGTATTGAAGAAAAGGAACATTCTTGGCTATGAAGACACAGGACAAAGGAAAGAATCTGAACAGAGGTCTTGCTCAGTTCACCCCGTTTACTACCATTAGATCCTACCCCACTGGTCCAGTCACACCTCTCCACACTACATGCTTCATCAAACTTAGCAGAAAATGCACAGGTTTCTCTGACTTTAGGGGGTCTTCATTTCTGAAGGCTGCCACAGCATGGAAAACTTATATTAAGTAAATCTGCATGCTTTTTTCCTGTTAATATGTCTTTTTGTTATAGTGGCCTCAGCCATGAACTAGCAATGGGTGAGGAAAGAAATGTCTCATACACGACCTCAAGGATGTTAGATCTCTGGGGCACCTGGTCCCGTGCTTGGTACACAGCAAGCCCCTGCCAAGGGCCATCGCTCTCTCCTTTCCTGATAAATCTTCAAATAACTCTGAGGCAACAAGGCCCAATTGGACCTGTCCCCTTTCACACACACCTAGACCTGCTCCAAGTAGACCCCTCCATTCTGATGTCACCAGCCATCCATCTCTGCCTCATCTTTCTCTCATCCAAGCCTCAGGCAATCACAGGACCCGAGGAACTGAACCCCTTCTCTCCAGGATACTCAGTGATGCAAGTTCGAAGGCCCCTGCCATATGCCAGGACTATAATCCCTCCTTCCCGGTGCAGAAAGCATCTCCTGAGAACCAAAACCATCTACCCCCACGTTCAGCCTGACTTAAAACCCCAACCGCACCTTGTGGTCTGCATTCACATGACTTTGCTATTTCACTGTCTTCAACAGCATTTTTTCCCTCTTCCCGGGCTGTCCACCCCCAACTTCATCGCTTATTTATTCATTATGGGAACTTCTGAAATACCAATGAACTTTTCCAGGGAAATGAAGTGCTGTCCTCAGATTCTTTGACTTCTCTTCACAACACCCTCACCTTGCTGCTTCTACTCCCCCTGAACTGTTGTAGAAGTTTTTACCCAATCCTAATCAAATCTCCCCCTACCTATGGCTACTCTGCACTGAAGGGCTTTAAAATAAACTTCCAATTCTTCATAAACCCTGACTTTCCTACCTCCTATGAGACTGCCAGAGCTTTGAGCAGCAGTGATTTCCTTATCCCAGAGAGTAATGACCTTTGCCTCTCTAACACACTGTGGTGGTCATATTTGGGAAGCCCCAGCATTGAAACAGCCCATAGTAGGTCCTCAGTGAATGCTACATGCTTCCCTGCCAGCCAGCCATCCCCCATCAGCTGACTGTTCTCCTGCCACAGACATCTGCCTTCTTCCAGACTTGCAAGCATCGCCACCTCTAGAACCAGAGAATGGGGCTAGCGTTCAATAGTGAAGGTTGGGGGAGGGAAGTCAACCAAGGCCTTTGCTGGAAACAGTTTCCTCAGATCCACCTTCATCCCACACCAAAATAGCCAGCCCTGAACAGCTGCAGGATTGTCAGGTGTGGGGATCAGATGTCAGGTCCCCATGTTTCCTGGTTCTTGGTTCCTGGTACCAAAGAATGGTTACTGGTACCCCGTCAATAGAATAAATGAGCAGACCAAGAAGATGCAAGCAAGCAAAGTGCCAAAGTTTGTGAAAGCATAGAATGTTCAAATGTTCCAAAGATGGAATGAGTTTACCCCTACACGTGGGGAGATCCTCAGTTTAATAAGATTTCATGCCCTTATGCTGATTCCCTAATTCTATGTTAAGTAGGGGGTAGCATATTCATGGTTTTTCTTGGAAAAAGGTGGAGAATTCCCAGAGAGGTGAACCTTCCCCTTTTCTATCCTTGTATGGCAATTTCTGGCGATTGCTATGGCACTTGTAAACTGTCATGGTGTGGGTAGGCATGATTTTTACTATGCTAATGGGGTTAGGTCACTTAAGGACATTGATACCTCAACTGTGTACATACTCCAAAGACCTTCTTTTGTGGTCTTGATCATAACTCTACTCTGTGGCCTTTCTACCCTTTTCTGGTTGGTTGGTTGATCCTTGGAGACCCCTTGACACATCAGCTCTTCCTCTTGGAAGCCCCCTTTTGGTCATTTTGTTCCTCCTAGCAGACAAAACATCTAACATCATCTATTTCTCAACAGAAACTCCTACACAAAGCATCTGTTCCTTCTCTTCCTTATTCCCACTTAACAGGACAGAGGAGTTTGTCCTGGGCATGTTCCTGGGGTAAGCAGGTGCTTGATTTAGATGTGCACCACCATGCACAGGGCTAGGCCAGGCACCCTTCCTCCTAGCAACATTCTAGGGCACTGCTGTGACTCTCCGATGGATGAGAAACAGGGTCTTCTAGAGAAGCGACTTTTCTAGGGTCTGGGGTTGGAGAGAGGAAATGGCAAACCCTGGGCTGGAACCCAGATCTGTCTGACTCCTGTGCCCCCATCAGCAACCACAAGATAGTGGCTGCAGCTACAGCAAAGGCAGTCCCTGTGTAGACATGTCTTATTCTGGCCTGGCTTCCCTCCTGTGAATTGTCAAAAGTGGCCATTTGAGAACAGTCTGTCATTGTACCAGTGTATCCTTCAGCTAGTGTTGAACCTCAGAAACTGATACTCCAAAATATGGCACTTTGGCACACCGAACTGAAGAAGTCCCAAGGTTCCTCTGCCTTCCCCTCCACCTTCTCTCCCTAAGCACAGGATGAAGTTGAAGTTCCTTTATCTGCTTAACATCAAGGCCAGTCAAGGAGAAGAATGTAACAGCGCCCGAAAAGCCCCTAGCACAAGATAACACACACGTCAATCTCAGTTCTTTGATCCACTCATTCTCCTCAGTGATCCTCTCAACAGAATTCTTCTCTCCCATCCCACAACCTGTTTTGCCACGATGGTATATAAGCTTCTGAATCCCATCAGGAGCTGGGTAATTGCTCTACGATTTTCCCTGTGTACATGTTAATGAAATTCATATGCCTTTTCTCCAATTAATTTGCCTTTGGTGAGTTAGTTTTTCAGCAAACCTTCGATGGTGAAGGGGAAATTTCTCTTGCCCCCACCCTAGTCAGTCAAGTTCACTGGTTGGTCAATCCCCTCTTCTAAAGGCCTGGGAGAGCACAGTTGGACAAGGGCCGGGAAAGAGAAAGGGTAGGAAAGCAGCGTGGTCCCCCTGTTCCTGCCACAGTCCTCACCAGCTGTCTTAGTGTGATGATGGTCCAGGAATCACAACCAAGGCCTACCTTTGAACTTTCTAGAAAGACAAAGCTACAGGTGCTGAGAAATGCAGACAGAGCCTGGGAGCGTTCTCACACCCTGAAGGCAACTAATTACAGGTCAGCCATCTGGAGGAGGATGGCTGAGACCAAGGAAAGGAAGGCGTAAGACTTTCTCTCCAGAATGTGCCAGCCTGTCCCTCAGCAGAGCGTGAAACCAGGGACAACTCAGACCCAGTGTCCCCTTGGGCCAGCAGTTAGATCCCTCCAAGCCTCTGTAAAACAGGAATAATGATGCTTACCTGTCAAGTCTGCATGAGGGTCATAGGGGTAACGAATACCCGTTGTCAGCCCAGGGGCTTCACAAGTGCCAGCTTTGTCATCCTGTGACCCAAACTCACCAGGGAGTCTATTTCTATGTCTGGCCACCAAGCCTTAAAATAATTACTCTCTTTCCTGTGGGAGACAGCCCCACCAACTCCTGATCCTGGAAACAGCACAGACCCACTGGTACGCTTCCCTCCACCGCTCCTGGTCCCACCCTGGCCCTGTCCTTGCCCTGGCCCTGTCTCCACCCCTGCCCCTGCCACAGTCCTCACCAGCTGCATTCCAAGATGTCTTTGTTTTCTCTGAATAATTTTCCTGTGCTAGAGAAGGAAAGACCTCTCCTCCACACTCTCCCCCACACTGTGCCAGGGCCATCAAAGGACCCTGTGGAGGCAGAATATAAAGTGGGGTTATAACTAGAAGACCTTGACCCCAAACCCCCTGAATGGCACCTTTGGGAGTTCTCCTGGCTGAAGGCACATCTGGCCCTTGGACCTGTTTTGGGAGCTTGCACAATGCTGGCTTGCTAAGTGTATTTAAGTCAGATGCCAACACTTAAAAATCAAGAAATTTTACATAAAACTCCAGATTTTGTGGGGGAGAAGGGAGTTGTTTGTTTTTCTTGAAAGATCAGCAGATCTGG
Source organism: Perodicticus potto (assembly GCA_963574655.1). Taxonomy (NCBI): domain Eukaryota; kingdom Metazoa; phylum Chordata; class Mammalia; order Primates; family Lorisidae; genus Perodicticus; species Perodicticus potto. The sequence continues at coordinate 64,519 of CAUYRH010101498.1, read as the reverse complement.
CTCGGCGCCTGTGGCTCAACGGGATAAGGCACCAGCCATGTACACCTGAGCTGGCGGGTTCGAATCCAGCCCGGGCCCGCCAAACAACAATGACGGCTGCAACCAAAAAATGGCCAGGCGTTGTGGCGGGCGCCTGTGGTCCCAGCTACTTGGGAGGCGGAGGCAAGACACTCGCTTGAGCCCAGGAATTGGAGGTTGCTGTGAGCTGTGATGCCACAGCACTCTATCCAGGGTGACAGCTTGAGGCTCTGTCTCAAAAAAAAAAAGAAAGATCAGCAGATCTGACACCACTGAGCCCACATTCCCACATGGCAGGACTCAGCTGCTCTAAGGAACCGGGCCTGCACATGGCAGTTTGTCCTGTTGGAGCCTCAGTGGTGTGACTGCCCAGCCGTCCTCATGAGCCTTCACTTGCCTGTGGGCCTACCCATCCGTGACCCCCAGTGACACTGAGCTTGGAGAGTCCAATGCACAGGAAAGCCGGGCTATTTAGCCACTTTAAGGGGTAAGGAAATAGGGACTCTAGGGTCCCTAGAGTCCCTAGAGTAATAATAGGGTAAGGAAATAGAGGGTGCCAGGACTTGCTCAGCGTCACTGCGGCCAGGACAGAACTAGTGCTCGGCTGGTTTTAGGAGGAAGAATGAAGATTCGTTCCACACACTGTGACAGCTCCTGGAGCCAGTCTACTGGACACTCAGAGGCAAGCAGCCCCAGGCCCTGCCCTGAGGGAGCTCGCAGGGTGTGTACGGGAGGCTGCAGCAGGCTCTGAGCACAGAATCACAGGGATGGGGTGCTCAGTGCTGTGATACAGGGAGTGTGAAGACTGTGGAAACACAGTAGAAAATCCCTAGGCTAAACTGGAACATTCTGGAAGGCTATCCTGAAGAAAGAAGGATTCGAGAAAAGGACATAAATATGAAAGTGAAAGATTGTTCAGGGAATAGTTTGACAAGGCTGGAGCACTAAGATGGAGGCAAGAGGTGAGGCTGGGGAATGTGGAGGGACCAGGCTGTGACAAGCCTTAAATACCAGCCTGAAGTTCAGGCTTTGTCCCCAGGCCATGCAGGAGGTCATATATGGCCTTCTGGGAAGAACACCATGACTGCAGGGGAGAGTGGAGAAGCCAGGCTGGCGGCAGAGGCTGGAAAGAAGGCAGGAGCGAGGCCCAGGGGAGAGAATGGGAGTGCGGCTGGCCGGGTAGTGGCATTGGGGATAGAGAGTCATGAGTAGGGAGAGGGGTCCCCAAGCCCAGGCAGAAAATCAACTGTGGGGACTGGGAACTAAAATTAAATCTTAAGGCTCTTCCCAGAGGCTGACTGACTGGACCTCCTCTTGGCCATGGGGATTCCCTAAAACTGAGTTGTTAACTACAAGAAAGGAGATCAGACAGACCCCATCAAGCCCCCCTCCCTTCTTTTTGGTTTTCTTTTTTTTGAGACGGAGTCTCACTTTGTTGCCCTCAGTAGAGTGCCGTGGCATCACAGCTCACAGCAACCTCCAACACTTGGGCTTAGGCGATTCTCTTGCCTCAGCCTCCCGAGTAGCTGGGACTACAGGCGCCCACTACAACGCCTGGCTAATTTTTGTTGCAGTTGTCCCTACTGTTTTAGCTGGCCGGGGCTGGGTTCAAACCCGCCACCCTCGGTATATGGGGCCAGAGCCCTACCACTGATCCACAGGCGCCATCTTCCCTCCCTTCTTAGACATGTCCTTGAGGCTCAGTAACGGGCTGCAGGCTATACAAGACCTACCTGCTGGACTTCAATGAACATTACAAACCACTTGACTCTGGCCTTAAGTCAGATAGTTTGTCTCTGATTAACAGACCTTAATCTTTAACTCAAGTGTTCCTTTTCTCTGACTCCTGGTCTATTAGACAAAAGCCCAACTTTCAGCTGATTGTCAACTGAAGAATCTTTAAATCCACCTATAACCTGTAAGACTCTCCGACCTTTCGGATGTCCCACCTTTTGGGGCCAAACCAATGTACATATGCCTTCTGTCCTTCCATGTATGGATTTATGACTTTACCTGTAATTCCTGTCTCCCCAAAAGGTATAAAGTCAACCTTTTATAACCCCACCACAGTGAGTTTACTTGCTGAAGGCTGCTTGGGTGTGGTTGCAGGCCATGGTTATCAAATTTGAGGCATAGAGGCGCAGCTTTCCCTGTGGGTGCACCATAATTTTATTTGTTTGTTTATAAATTTATTTAGTTTTGTTTTAGAGACAGGGTCCCTCTCTGTCATCCAGGTTGGAGTACAATGGTGCAGCCTCAAGCTCCTGGATTCAAGTGATCCTCCTGCCTCAGCCTTCTGAGTAGCTGGGAGTACAAGTACCTGCCAGGATGCCCAGCCAATTTTTACTTGTTTGTAGAGACAAGGTTTCGCTGTGTTGACCAGGGTATTCTTGAACTCCTGTCCTCAAGTAATACTCCTGTCTTGGCGTCCCAAAATGCTGGGATTACAGGCATGAGCCACCATGCCAGGGCACAGGTATACTATTATTAAAATCCAGGATCATAGGGTGGTGTGAATTTAACATGGGATATGGTGAGTTTCGGGTGGCTGAGAGGCACCCAGGGAGCAATGCCTAGGAGGCCATGGGCTCCAGGAGAGAGGAAAAGGGCTAGAGACGGAGCTCTGTGAGTCTGGGAGACATGTATAGGTAGGAGATCACAGAAACTGCGAGTGGCCAAAGTTGCCCAGCAAGAGTAAGTCCCCACCCTGTGCCCCAACTGAGGAAAGAGGCACAAAAGATTGGGTTCCAGGCGCCAAGAGGGTGTCACTGGGAAAGCCACTAGCATCCAGCACTAACATGTCTGGGAAGGGAAATATTCCCAGCAACAGATATTGAGCAATCTATCCCTCTAGATGATATTAGACACCTCTGCCAGAGGTGTCAGGGTGAGAGGCGCCAGCCCCAGTGCAACTAGCCCCTGCCGGACACCCTCCTACCGGGTTTCCCTGTGCCCTCAGCCTGCTGAGCCTTGGTCCTGCAGCCCCCATCAACTATCGTTCCCTCTATAGAAACCCCTCCCAGGCCCTTCTCGGGGCTGATCTCTCACTTTCATTATCTGTGTGTCTCTAATTCAGCCCAATTAAATAGTAAACTCCCCCAGGCCTGAGGTCATCCTGGCCTCCTGTCCTGATGGAACGTGAAAGTCCCTGCTGAAAACCTCTGTGTCAAAAGACTTTGGATTCAAATATTTGTTTTGCCATATTGTATCTGTGCGACCTTGGCAGCTTATTTAGCCTCACTGAGCCTCAATTTCCTTCTCAGTAAATGAGAGAATAGTGCCTCACAGCATGTTGGGTAGGATTAGAGGGAAACACCCTTTGCTTGGTACCCTGAGGGCCTCAACAATGATTTGCCCTACCCCCACTGCCTGCTCCTGGCCTCATCTGCAAAGGACGCCCACCCCTGGTGAGCATTGTTCTCTGGCCTCTACAGATTCTTGCCATTCCCCAGATTCATCATGTTCTTTTCCACCTCTAAGCCTTTGCACATGCTGTACTCTCAGCCTGGAGTGTCTTTCCTCCCCAGCAAACCACTTATCTTTCAAGGTCTGGCCCAGCTTAAGAACATGATTATTGAGTGGAGCTAAATTAAATGAGGGAGAAGAGAAGGGTGGGCGTGGGGCTGTGGGAGGGGGTGGCCACGGTGGGCCTGGGTGGGATGGGGGCCGTGTGGGGCCCTGAGCACTTCAGCTCCCAGTTCGACCTAGCCCAGCAGGGGGCAGCAGGGAGTCTCCAGGCTTTGACCTTGGCTGTCATCTTAGGGAAATTCCTTCTAGCAGGACCGTTGGGTGGTCTGTTGAGAGGACAATAGTATGTTTGAGGTCCAGCTGTTGTGGGCCTTCCAGCTGTTGCTTCTTGAGGAAGATGTGGCAGGGTTGGGGAGAGGGCCAAGAAGTTTCTGGTAGTTTCCAAGCTGGGTCAGGGACTCCATGTTGGGACTTTCTGTTCCCAGTTCTGGCCCTGGCTAGATCCATGATGACCTTAAAAACAGTGACTACAGCCTGGGGGTGGGGGGATGAGCCCTGAGTGTATGGGGGGGACTCAGAACAGTCTCCTTAGGCCTAAAACCAGGAGCCTGAGGCTTAGTGATACGCAGCTATTGGCCCAAGGCCACACTGCCTTCCCTTCCATGTGGCCCCAGCTTCCCTCTCTGGGCTTAAACTGGCTCCTTAAGAAGCCCATATTGTCCCATCTCACTCCATATCATTAATCTCCAGTCCTCCAAACTCAAGGGAATCCAGATAATTGTCTTAAAGCTGTTTTGGCACCAGAGACCCAGGGGTTTAGAGAGGGACTAGGGCAAGTTCCCTACAGATCCAGCCCCCTCTAGCTTGTGTTCACCAGGCACAAGCTGGACACATTGGAGTCTTCAGTATAGACTTGTTCCGAAAGAGGGGCAAGGGAAGGCAAGAAAAGGCCCTTACTCAAGTTTAAGGCTTGAGTTTGAGCTCTAGCTCTGTACTCACTAGCTGCATGGTCTTGAGCAGTACCTGGACTCCTCTGAGCCTTAGTTTCCTCACTTATAAAATGCACATCACTGTACTTAGTACTCACAAGAGTGCTGCATGCATGAGCAGAGCTATTATGGATATTCCTGGGACACAGATTCTCTAGGCCACCAAAGCATAGCCATTGCCCGCCTCTCATTGTCTCTGACACAAAGTCCATATGCCTAACCTAGCCTATAAGATCCTTGAGCTTGGACCCCATCAACTTCTTTGGCTTAATTTCCCATGACATTCCCTGGTACCCCCCTGCTCCAACTGCACCAGCAGCTCACTGTCCTCGCACACACATTGCCAGGTACAATCACTTCTCCAAGCATTTGCAATGCTCTCTCTTCCCCTGGAATGCTCATCCTGTGTGGGGTCTATGAAAGGGAAGAGAAAGCCCAAAGACAATGGCACAGTGAGGAAAGAGCTTTGGCATCAGGCAGACCTGGATTCTGGTCTCCACTCTGCTGCTTACTTGTTAGGTGACCTTGGGCTAGTCACTTGCCCTCTGTGACCATCTGTTTCCTCACCTACTAAAAAGGGTGAATATGTTTCCCTGAATTCTCATAAAGCTAGTGATGCAGAGCTGGGATCTGAACCCCAGGTTTTTTCCTTTGCCCCTCCTATGTGCCTTAGAATAGCTCACATTTGGATGCATAAGAGCCGGAGGCAGCAACAGCAAGAACACTGGAAACAAGGAAGGATGAACCACAAATAGAGGGTCAAAAACCTCTCCTAGAGGTTACCTCCAGCTAGGAGAATCAGGAAGGCTTCCTGGAGGAGTTGGCATTTGGAGGAGTTGGAGAACAACGCAAATTTCACCAGAATGGGATGTGGACAGGGCCTTCCTGAGCGAAGGTGTAGAGGTGGGAAAGTGGGGTCTCTGAATCACACTATGCAAATGACCTGTTCTTGAACAGACAGAGATGCTCCGCCCGTTGCCTAAGGGCACACGGAAGGCTGGTGGAGGGGCTTTGCTAGAGCCCGATCTGATCCTCACTCCTCTCTGGTGTCTGCCCCTAGCTGGGACAACTGTCCCCTTTCCTTTGGTGAGCTGGGCCTGGGACTCTTCCAGGCTCCATATCCTGCCCCTGCCTGTGTTCCCACATCCCTCAATGCCACATGAGCCTGGCCAAAGCCCAGGTTGGGAAACAAGGCTAGAGTGGAGTGGCTTCTGGTAGTCCCAGGTGCAGATGCTGGGGTCAGTTTCTATATGTGTGGGAGGTTAGGGGGCTAGTAGAGAATAGTCCAAAGGTTGGCCCCTTAGGGCGAAGAAGAACAGTCATGAGAGGTAGTGGGGGCTGGAGGGCTGACAGGAGCAGTACATCCATAGTTTCTAGCTGCTTCCATCCATCCAACCCTCCCATCCAATACCAAGCCAAGGCCGACTGGGAATTTGCTTTATCCATGGCCCTTCCATCCCACCCCACCTCAAACCAACCCAACCCAAATCTGACCTCATTCTCATTTGTCCTGTGAGACCCCCTGAGAGAAAGCTTCCACCCCACCCTTCATGCCATAACACAGTCCCCAACCTGTGGCTGTGTCCTCCTGGAGTCCCTGTGGCTGCAGCCCAGCCAACATTAGTATTCTAAGAAGCCTTTGCTCCCCAGCGCCCACATGCAAGCCCAGCCTTGCCTGAGTGGCTATGAGGCCAGCACAGCCAGGGCAGGACAGACAGGTGGGAGGGAGGCCAGCAGTGAGTGCTGCAGGGCATCCACCAGCTCCTCCCTCGCTAAAGACTATTTCTTCCAACACCTATCTCCAGCCAGGCCTTCCTCCCCGAAACACTGCCCCGACACATGGTGCTTCCTTGTCACCCTTCAACCTGGGCTTCAAGACATCTCCCCTCTGGCTTCCTCGCCACCCATAGCCAGCCCATGCAGGTCTCTGCCAACCTCTCTGAAGCCCCTTCTCTCCTGGGTGGCTCCTTCCAACACTCAGTCTATGGGTCTGTGTCTGCTCCTCCCGGCCTGCCCCTCTGGTTCTCATTCTCACTCCTGCTTCTCCTGTCACTCCAGGGTTGCTCCCCTCCCTTTTCCCTACATTCTCCTGCTGACACCTGTTGAAATTTGTCTTTATCCATGGCTCCATCCCTCTCTCCAGCTCTATCTGAGACCTGTCACTGCACTTTGTCTCTCCCTATTCTTTCTCTCTCTCTGTTCTGCTCTGTCTCCCTCAGAGAGTGGAAACAGGGCTAGGTGATGGTTGGGGGCCGTTCTTTCTCTTGTTCTCTACATCTCTGACGCATCAGGGAGGTTTGACCCTTTCCATTCCTCTGATCATTCACTCACTCAACACACCCACACATGGCTCCAGCCACGTGTCTGGCTCTCTGCAGATTGCTGTTAGACCCTGTCCCATCCCTCTATACCCACTTTGGCTCTACAGCATTGCTATTCCCTCTAGGAATGGGGCCCCAGGTTCCCTCCAGATACCCCTTCCTTACTTCATCCAAACTTACCTACCCTGGGTCCCACGCCTGCTGGGCTGCCGCGAGTCCCAGCGCCTAATTAAATCTCAGGCCCTGAAGCTCAGCAGGGCAGAGGGAACTCAGTAGGGTGAAAGGTGCGGGCCTACCAGGGGCTCCTGGAGGAGGCAGCAGGTCAGCCACAGCAGGGGTGTGCAAAGGCACAAACTCCAGGCACTGGGTCAGTGCTTCTTGGGCCACACTGGACAGCACTCCAGTCTAGGTTTGGGCTAGGGAGTCCTGCTCCAAGTCAGCCCCAAACTCCGAGTTCCTGTCTGCCCTGTAACTTGCTGCTTTTGTCTCTCTGCCCTGGCTCCAGAGCTATATAGGAGGTTGGGTTGGTTTCGGTCCAGCCTCCCGCAGGGAGGAAGCTACGCCCGCCTCCCCATGGCTCTGACTCTGCCTGTTCCCTTCTCGGCCTTCCCCTTGGCTGTTTCCTCCCGCTCAGTGAGCAGTGGAGAGGCAGGAGTCCCAGGGGATGCTGATGGGCCACCCCAAGCCCCAGGGTTATCCAGCCCTGATCCTTCAATCTGCTCACTGCTCTCCATTTTCTTTTCTTTTTTTCCCCCCTATTTTTAGTAGAGATGTGGTTTCACTCTTGCTCAGGCTGAACTCCTGAGCTCAAGGGATCCTCCTGCCTCCACCTCCTAAAGTGCTAGGATTATAGTAATGAGTCACTGAGTCACCGTGTCTGCCAGTACTTCCATTATCGATCTGAGCCCCTTCTCCTGCCAAGCCCTTGTTCCCCTCACAGAACTTCTGTCCCATCATGAGCCCTGTGGAGAGCCCTCGTTTCCCCACTGAGCCATTGTCCTCCTTCACCGAGCCATTGTCCCTTTAGTCCCTCAGCCCCTCTCAGCAAATGCCCCATTTACTCTCTGAGCTCCAAGGATCCAGAGCAAGGAGGATTAGGAGGGTTGCTGTCCACTGGGAATCACAGGGGAGCCCAGGAAGAAGCTCTGCCAGTTATAGCTGCCTAGGTGGAGGTAGGCAGGAGGGCAGAAGGGCACATCTGACATCTGCAGAGTTTTCCAGGCTTTGGAGCCAGACAGACCTGAGTCCCATTGCAGCTGTCATTGGCTGGTCAACACCAATTCCCTACAAAGAGGGGAAAAGAATCCTCCCTCGCAGAGCTATTATGAAAGTTTAGTCAGCGAGGAGTCTAAGCCTGAAGGCCTGAAGCTCAGAGCAGGGTGTGGCAGAGGCGGGGCCAGAACTAAACCCGTTTGCCCTTCCCAGCACTTTCACAGGTGAGGTCCACTGGGCTCTCTTATCAGTCCTAGAGGTCAGGTATTTACTCCTCCATTTTATGCATAAGGCACTGGGTCTTGGTAACTTGCCAGAGATTGCCTAGCTAGTAGGTGTCCCGGCCATGCTGTTAGGCATAGTGGGCCTAGGCTATAATGGAAAAATACCAGTTAAGTCCTGGCAAATTTCTAGACTGCAAGCTTTCAACCAAAAAAAAAAAAAAAAAAAAAAAAGAATTAAGTCTAGTTTACTCCCAAGATAGATGAGAAAGTAGTAATTAATTTCTTGCTTGGCTAACTCCCTGGGAAATAGACCAGGAGGTACTAACTGTCCCGAACTGACTTTTAAACAATGCCAGGTGGGGAATGTACAGCAACCAAGATGTAGGGGGGAAAGTACTGAAACTAAGATGTAGAAGGGAAAATATTAAAACAAAAATATATGGCTAACTAACCACAAAATTCTGCTTCTGTACAATGCTCGCTTGCTACTCTACCCAGATACACCTGGACAGTCTGCGTGCCAACCAGGATGCAGACCAAGCCTTAAAAACCTGATCACTTAAGCACTTGGGGTTGCTCTCAGAAACCCCGTGTTAGGAGACTGAAGCAGCCGCCAGCCGGCTCTTCAATAAAAGAACACCTCTTTAAATTTAACTTGCTTAGACTTGGCACCTGTGGCTCAACGGGCTAAGGCGCCAGCCACGTACACCTGAGCTGGCGGGTTCGAATCCAGCCCGGGTCTGACAAACAATAATGATGGCTGCAACCAAAAAATGGCCGGGCGTTGTGGCGGGCGCCTGTAGTCCCAGCTACTTGGGAGGCAGAGGCAGGAGACTCGCTTGAGCCCAGGAGCTGGAGGTTGCTGTGAGCTGTGATGCCACAGCACTCTATCCAGGGTGACAGCTTGAGGCTCTGTCTCAAAAAAAAAAATGCCTTAAGAGTTTTGGATCAGACTGTGATTCTTTGATATACGAATGCCTTGTCCCCCAAAACATTATTCAAATAAAACAGCCCCTCAAAACAATCCAGTAAAAATGAATGTTCCAGAAGGAGGAACTATGCTCAGCTTGGGGCTGTATTTAACTGTCCCCTGCCCCAACTCCCTTCTGTATGAGAAGCACCAGACTAAATAGTCTATGGGTCCCCAAAGTGTCAATTTTTTTTTGAGACAGAGTCCCACTCTGTCACCCTGGGTAGAGTTCCGTGGCGTCATAGCTCACAGCAACCTCAAACTATTGGGCTTAAGAGATCCTCTTGTCTCACCTAGAGTAGCTGGAACTACAGGTGCCCGCCACAATGTCCAGCTAGGTTTTCTCTTTTTGCTAGAGATGGGGTCTTGCTCAGGCTTTTCTCGAAATTCTGAGCTCAAACAATCTGCCTGCCTCAACCCCTCAGAGTGCTAAGATTGCAAGCGTGAGCCCCTGTGCCTGGCCAGTTTTCTTTTAAAATACGTTTATATTTTTAAAAGTAAAGATGAATAATGCACCTACGTGGTAAAAAAAAAAAAAAAAAACAATAATAATAAGAAGAAGAAAACGAATCTCTAAGAGTTCAAATGGGCATATTGCAAAGGTAATTTTCAATCTGCCCCATTTCAGCCTTCCCAAAGGTAAAAATCTACACATATTCCCACATTTCAGTAAATACATTAATGGTGGTATGCTAAACCTGCTGTTTTGCACCTGGCTTCTTTTTTGTAATAGTGGATTTCATCTCCCATTCTGTTTTACCGTTGCATAGCTTGCCCTTATATGAATGCATAGTTTATTTAATCCACCTCTACAGGTAGACATTTAAATTGTTTCTGGCACTTGCTTTTATAAGCATTGTGACAATTGTGTGGATCTGCAGCCATGGGCAAGCCTGTCTACAGGATAAATTCCTACAAGTGGAAGTACAGAATCAGAAGTTGCTTTGTATATTTTGGTAGATTCTGCAGAAGAGGCTAAGCAGCTTCACAAATTTCCCCACAACGTCAGGGAGCCACTCTGCCCACACGCCTCGGGCCCAACTAAAATCAGAAACTGTCCTCCAACATCACCACCTGCTGGCCACATTGGGGAATGCAGTCTCCCTACACCCAAGGCAGGACGGCTCCCAGAATGATGGAGGGTCCTTCTGCATTTATCTGACTCTCCTGGAGCTCCTGTACAGAGGAATAGGCAATAGAGAAACCTACTTTTTCCTGGAGACACAGTCAGTGCTAGGATGTGGCAGGTGCCTTTACGTACAGGATTTTGCAATCAAATAGGCAGACCAAGTTTCCATTTTGCTGGCTCTGCCACCTACTGGCTGCGTGTCTATAACAAGAGAGTGATCTCACCTCTCTGAGCCTCAGTTTCCCATGTGCAAAGTGAGGATGGGTATACCAACCTCCCAGTATTGATGTGAGGAGTCAATAAAATAACGAATGGCCTCTTAGAAGTTACACAGCTCACAAAGAGGAAATGCAGATGGCGACTGAAACATACAAAGATGTTTCATCACAGTAGCCAGCCAGATGCCCCATTTTGCCCATCAGATTGACAAGGATTTAAAGGCTGACAAAGCACATAGGCAAAGTTGTGGGAAAATGCAAATTGAAATAAGGTATTTGCCTCTGCCCATCAGATTGGCAAATAAGTGGAAAGACGGACAACATCTGGTGGGGCGGGCTTTTCCCCTGGGCAGACACTTGATTGCTCTGTGGTTTTAGAAATGATGTAGAGGAAGCTGATAAATATTTTAATGTGTATAGCCTTTGACTCCCCAAACCCACTTCTAAGACACTGTCAAAGAGAAATAAAATCACCAGATGGTACAACAGATACAAGGACAATGAAATGCAATTTTTTAAAAATTAAGGAAGACAAGCAGACAGAAAGAAAGAAAAAGAGAAAGAAAATAAACAGGTATCCATAAGAGGGAAATAGTTAACTAGATCCTAGAACAGGCATGCAAGAGCTAGAAAGATGTCTGTAGGCTCGGCGCCTGTGGCTCAACAGGCTAAGGCGCCAGCCACGTACACCTGAGCTGGCGGGTTCGAATCCAGCCCGGGCCCGTCAAACAACAATGACTGCTGCAACCAAAAAATGGCCGGGGGTTGTGGCGGGCGCCTGTAGTCCCAGCTATTGGGAGGCAGAGGCAAGAGACTTGCTTGAGCCCAGGAATTGGAGGTTGCTGTGAGCTGTGATGCCACGGCACTCTCTCCAGGGTGATGGCTTGAGGCTCTGTCTCAAAAAAAAAAAAAAAAAAGAAAGAAAGATGTCTGTATTTTTATTTTATTTTATTTTATTTATTTATTTATTTTGTAGAGACAGAGTCTCACTTTATCGCCCTTGGTAGTTTTTATTTTATTTTTGAGACAGGGTCTCCCTCTGTTACTTGGGCTAGAGTACTACAGTGTCAAACTCAAACTCCGAGGCTCAAGCAATCCTCCTGCCTAAGCCTCCCAAGTAGCTGTGACTACAGGCATATACCACGATGCTTGGCTGATTTTTCTACTTTTTGTAGAGACAGAGTTTTACTCTTGCGCTCACAGGTCCTGACCTCCTGCCCTTAAGCAATCCTCCCACCTCCACCTCCCAAACTGCTGGGATTTTTTTTTTCTTTTTGTAGAGACAGAGTCTCACCTTATCACCCTCAGTAGAGTGCCGTGGCGTCACACAGCTCACAGCAACCTCCAACTCCTGGGTTTAGGCGATTCAGCCTCCCGAGTAGCTGGGACTACAGGCACCCGCAGCAACGCCCGGCTATTTTCCTGTTTTGCAGTTCTGCCGAGGCCGGGTTTGAACCCCCCACCTTCAGTATATGGGGCAAGTGACCTACTCGATGAGCCACAGGTGCCGCACAACTGATGGGATTTTTAAAAGCAATTCAAATCTTAAAACAAGAAAAGGAACATACATGCAGAAAGATTCTCAGGCCCCACTCCAAATGTGCTAAATCAGAATTTTCACCAGGAACTTGAGGTCTGGTCCAAGCCCTACTTCCTTTTCATTGTGCTCATGAACACCCCCAGTGACAGGGATCTCTTCTTCTCGTGTTGCCCTGATCCTTCACCTTGAGCTTGGACTTCCCCCTGAGTCTTTCCGTCCTCCTTATTGCCCACTGGGACCCTCATGGTGCTCACCCGCTGACAGGGAGCCACGAGCCAGTTTGGGGAGCAGCAGGTCGAGCTGGCGGAAGGTGTGGAAGACCTCAGCTGAGTGGACACGGTCCTGGGCCTGGCTCTCATGGGTGCGTGGCAGAGCCTCAATTCCATAGAGAGTCAGGTAGCCGGCCCTGGGGGTGACAAACAGCAGGTCAGAGGTCCTCTTTGGACACTCACAGCCAAACTCACCCAGGGCAGCTCCTCTTCATTCAGGCACCTGTCGAGCGCGAGTCCTACTGTGTGGCGGGCGCTGTTCTGGGCACTGGGAGTCCGCAGTGAATAAGACATACGAAACTTCCTGTCTCCAAGAAGCTGACACCAGAGCCCGGGGAGACAGACCACAGGCAAAAGAAATGAGTACAGCGAGTAACATGTAGCTGGTGTCCAGCGGCACCGTCAGACAGAGCTGGGCAGCAGTGTCAGACATGTGGAAAGGAAGGGGCTGGCATCAAACTGACTCCTGAGGGACGAGGAGGAGCCAGGGACGAGCTGAGGGAGGGTTCGAGGCAGAGTGAACAGCTAGTGCAAATACCCTGGGGTGCAAGGGAGCAAGTGTTGAGGAGCAGTAAGGAGGCTGGCGAGTCTGCAGATAGCATAAGGGGACAGTGGTGAGATGGGGACACAGAGCAGAGAAGGAGAAACCGGTACCCGGAGAGGGACTCAGGGCAGGCTTCCTGGAGGAGGCAGGGTCTGAACTGAGACTCGCAGGATAAGCAGGAGGAAGCAGAAGAGGAAGGTTCTGGGGCAACACCACAGCCTGTGTGCGAAGGCCAGGAGTGAGGGAGCAACGTGCCTGGTGGGAGAGCCACCAGGGACGGCTGGTGCAGACGCTGGAGCTGGGTCATGAGCAAGGGGGCCGGAGGGCCTGGGGCTGCCAGGGCTGGCCACACAGGGCAGGGAGGAGGTCATTAGTAAGGAGGTCAGACTTGATATGAGGGACCCTGGGAGCTCTGAGTAGGACAGGACCTGGCCAGATATGAAAAGGATAGGGAGCTACTGTGTGCCCCCACTGAGGCGTGCACACACACTCACACCCTGCAGAACCATGCTCAGAGGACACATCTTCACCCCTAACCCCCTTTTAAAGCCCCAGGAGTCCAGCCCCAGCCCAGCCCCCTGGCCTTATCCTGGGAGGGAAACCACAAGTTTGCACTTTGTTCACATGGTTGGAGGGGTTGAGGCCTCAGCTGAGAAACAGCACCAAAGCCCCAACCCCACCCCACCGCTGCTTCCCCTGGTCCCCACATCTGCCCGGAGAGGGGTTTTTCCGATTGGGAAAGTGGAAGCAGCAATGAGGGAAGCTGGGGACTGAGGGAGGCCTGCCCACTGTGCCCTCACTTTCACAGTGTAGGCAAACAGTAGGCCCTCAGCAAATACTGGATGGGTGGATGGATAGATGGATGGAGGAAAGGATGAAAGGGTAGATGAATTGGTGGATAGGAAGATGGAAGAATGGAGGGATGAGAGGGTGGAAGAATGGATGGGTAGGTGGATGGAAGGATGGATTGGTAGATAAAGAAATGGAGGAACGGGGCGGCGCCTGTGGCTCATGGAGTAGGGCGCTGGCCCCATATACCGAAGGTGGCAGGTTGAAACCCAGCCTCGGCAAACTGCAAAACAGAAAAATAGCTGGGCGTTGTGGCGGGCGCCTGTAGTCCCCGCTACTCGGGAGGCTGAGGCAGGAGAATCGCCTAAGCCCAGGAGCTGGAGGTTGCTGCGAGCTGTGTGACGCCACAGCACTCTACCAAGGGCGACAAGGTGAGACTCTGTCTCTACAAAAAAAAAAAAAAAAAAGAAGAAGAAATAAAAATCTACAAATAAAAAGAAAGAAAAAGAAATGGAGGAATGGATGGGTGGATAGATATATGGATGGAGGAGTGGGTGGCTGGGGGGATGGGTGGGTGAACGAGAGGACAGATGGACAGAAGGAAGGGTAAGTGAAGATGGATGGACAGACAGAAATGAATCCTGAGAACACTGATCTTGGGAGAAAATTATGGTGCCACCAGGATTCTGACAGATCATTCAGGCCACTGTCCGCCTTCCCTCTACATCCCATTTGCTCTCCCTGAGGCTTCCACACCCCGGGGAAGGCGCGTACAGGACCTGCCCACCCCCCACGGACTAAGAGGAAGCCATCCCTCCTTCGGAGGAGCTGAAACGCTCCTTCCAGAGTCTAAGCTGTCGGCCCTGCTCAAGCTTCTGCACCAGCCCACAAGGACTCTCTCCAAGCACGTCGAGCCCAGGCCTCTCTTCTTCAGACTGAGGCCTTCTGCTTCCTTAAGGCAGGAGCTGTGACACTGCAAACTGTAAACTGGACGCAGTCCCCAGACAAGGTTGTTTTTTTTTTTTTAAGTCAATAGTTTTGCTAAAAACAATCTGAACCTTCCTTCAAACATTTGGGAAAACCTGTAAAATCAACCTCCCACTCAGCTCATCTCAAAAAAGGAACCTGGTGCCCCAGGGCCCACAGTCCCGCCTGACAACTGTGGGCAGGGACAGAGTCGCGGCTGTCCCTTACAGGGAGACTCACACTTGTGAAGCCACTGTCATCTGTATGGGGCCCTGTGGTCCCCACGACACTGCAGTCAAGCACTAGTTGTCATTTATCACCCAACCTGCACTACTGTTTTTCCCCAGAGAACCTTTTCCCTGTACGTGTATTTCTACCCAAAACTGCAATACAAAATAAACCAAAATAAATAAACAAACCCAGAGGACCACGAAGTTTCACATGGTAGAAATGAAGGGCCTTTCATGGCACCTCCTGACAAAGCCACATGGCTGAAGACGACACCCACACGTGTGATGAAACACATGACCCACATGAGGCACTGGGTGACACGAAGAAAAAAAAAGCCAGACCAACCGGGTCATAGGAGAGGGCCACCATGCTGACAGGGTGTCCGGAAAAGGCTCCCTAAGCAGGTGGCCTCGGGATGAGGTTTGAAGGAAATGAGGTGGAGCCATGCAGACGTGAGGGGAACAGCAAGGGAACAGAAACTGCAAAGTCCCCACACGGTGTGCGCCAAGGCTCAAGGAGGACAGTGTGATGAGAAGAGACCAGGGTTACAGGATGAGGACAGACTGGGACTCTGGATGTGAAGCTGAGGAGGCCAACACAGGACAGAGTGGAAGGTTTGACAGGTGGCACCTGCACCTCCACATCTGGTCCCTGCCATCTGGTGAGCCCACTCCCTTTCTATTGCAGAGCTGCAGATGGCCCTGACAAGGCCCAGAGTTGCAGCCCAGGCCTCGGGCCCTGCAGACACAGGGCTGGGTCTGTGTCCACTTCTCCCAGCCCAGCGCCTACAGTGCCAAGAGGCCTCGGCGGCCCCAGCCTATCCCCACCTCCCTCAAACCCACTGCTTCCTCTCTGACTTCTTCACCCACATGAGGACACAAGGTGGCGGGAGCTAGGAGACCTTGGGGTGACCCCACTGTGAATCTGCTGGGTGGTTCCAGCTGCCTCTCTCTGGATCTCAGTCCCCACCCCACAGTGAGAGGGCAGACCACGCCAGTTCCACCCAGACCAAATATAGCCCGTGATGTCTGAACCCAGGAGAATGGGATCATTTACACGCAGAAGTCGTGGCTAAGAGTGCAGACTCTGGAGCCAGCCCTGCCAGGGACCCAGCATGGGCCTCAGAGCAAATGACTTAGGCTCCCGCAGTCTCGGTTTCCCCTTCTGTCAAATGGGGTTTGTAAAGTCCTACCTTCCCAGAGTCGCTGTGAGCATTACACAATTTGGTATGTGCTGAGCCATAAATAGACCCACATGCTCATGTACATCAGCCAGTGGCTGCCCTTTGTAGAGGAGGCCAGGGCCATAGGGGTCGCGACAGCCCTTCATCCTAAAACTGTTGCAATTTTTTGAAGGGGTAGAAATGCCCTTTCTTTCACAAATGCTGGTAATGATAGTGGTTAACGATACCACTAAAAATCAAGACAAGCCCCCTCCTCCCCACGATCTCCAACTGTTACCCACAGCCTCACCACCTCCCTGGGCACTACCTTTCTCCACCCATCTCAGGCCCACCACCCACCTCCCATCTATCTTCCATCTAACAGCCAAAGGGGCTTCAAAACTCAGATCATGCCGTGCCCTACTCAAACCCCTGATGTTACCCATTTTACTGAGAATACATTCCAGAGCCTTCCATGGCCTTGAGGCTCCATGAGACCTGGTTCTGCCAACTTCTCTGACCCCATCTCCATCTTCTCCCCACAGCTCATAATGCTCCAGCCACACTGGCCCTTTTGCCAAGCTTCCTCCCACCTCCGGGCCTTTGCACTTGCTGTGGTCCCCTGCCTAGAATTGTGGCATGATGAGTACCTCGTAGTTCTTCTCAACTCTGAGGCCAAATCCTCAGAGAGGTCCTCCGTCATCTGTCTGGCTAAAAGACCCCCCGGATGCTGTCACCCCATCTGTGCATCTCTGTCATCATGTTTATCCCCCTCTGACATAACCATAATCTGCCTTGCCCACTGAGTGTCAGTGTGTGTTTGGGGACTTCATCTGTCCTGGTCCTGCTGTATTCCCAGAGCCTGGCATGGTGCCCCGCACTGCTGAGGGAAGGGACATTTGGTTGTGTGGTTTTTACCATGAGTTCATGTGATCTGAAAAAAAGTTTAAGGTATTGGTTTTGTCTCGCATTTTGTTTTTCTGCTCTATGAAATTCCAAAGTCTGGAAGCCACAGGACAAGATGGTCTATCAAGTTGTGCTCTGCTGCTCCTTCTCTGGGTGACCCACGGGCCCCCTTTTCAGCCAGTATCTCATTTCCCAGCTCCTCAGCCAGGTCAGATGAACACTTGGGGGCCTGGATGTGCAACAACTTCCCTGCAGTCTTTGCTTTGGGCACCCCAACTGCTTCCCCCACCCACAAAATAGTCACAACTCCTGTGGCCACTGCTCATGGCTGACACAGGGCTAGAGTGCCAGACCTCACCTTAGCAGGACGCTGTAGGAAAAGTCGAGGAGCCCCATCTCGTGCCAGCCACTCTCCGCTTCCCTGGCATCACCCAGCAAAATGGTGCGGAGGTTGGTATACATTGCGTCCGTGAGCACCTGGAGGTCTCTGTGGAGAAGAGTCCTGAGGCAGAGAACAAAAGTGTGAGGTTTTGGCTGCCCACAGGCACCTCCCTTCCAAATCTCAGGAACCCAAGGTTCAAGTTCCCCATTGACAATGGGACCCTGTGGAAGCCTGGCTTAAATATGATGGTATGGTAACTATCACCATTAAGAATGACAGACTCTGGGAGGCCAAGATGGGTGGATAGCTTGAGCTCACAAGTTCAAGACCAGCCTGAGCAAAAGCAAGACCCTGTCTCTACTAAAAATAAAAAAACTGAGGCAAGGGCAGTGCCTGTGGCTAAAAGGAGTAGTGCACCAGCCCCATATACCAGAGGCTGTGGGTTCAAACACAGCCCTGGCCAAAAAAAAAAAAAATATATATATATATATATATGTATATATATATATATATAGATAGATAGATAGATATAGATAGATATAGATATATGAAAAAAAGAAAAACTGACTCGGCACCTGTGGCTCAAGTGGCTAAGGTGCCAGCCACATACACCTGAGCTGGTGGGTTCGAATCCAGCCCGGGCCCACCAAGCAACAATGATGGCTGCAACCAAAAAATAGCTGGGCATTGTGGCAGGTGCCTGTAGTCTCAGCTACTTGGGAGACAGAGGCAGGAGAATCACTTAAGCCCAAGAGTTGGAGGTTGCTGTGAGCTGTGATGCCACAGCACTCTACCCAGGACAATAGCTTGAGGCTCTGTCTCAAAAAAAAAAAAAAAAAGAAAGAAAGAAAGAAAGGAAAAAGAGAAAAACTGAGGCAAGAGGATTGCTTGACCCCAAGAGTTGAAGGTTGCTGTGAGCTATGACGCCACAGCACTCTACCCAGGGCGACAGCTTGAGACTCTGACTCAAAACAAAACAAAACAAAAAAAAAAAAACGACATCACTTCCAGTGAATGTAACATGACGAAAAGGAAATCTGTGCTTGTGATATGGTCTTATCAAGCAGGCCTATGAATCTGAGGAGATGACCAGCCCTGGGGAGTGTATAGCAGAAGCCAGAGCCCCTCTGTACTGAGCCTCCATGCTACACAGTACCTTCTTCTCTGAGCCATGACTAAGTATTTGATTAGAAGCCAAGAAAGGGAGATTTACATCTAAATCTCAGGCCCTTCTGCTGCTTATGAAGACCACAAAGGGCACCACTTTAGCTAGTGAACAGAGTGCCATGGGGCTGTGCACAGCCAATGTTCAACAGCTACACCTTGTGGCAGCAGCAAGAACAGTCGGGTGCACTGTTCAGGCTCCATTTCTGTCACCACCTGCTGTTTGGAAGTAGGATGGACTACTTTAGACTGAGTAAGTCCCCAGGTGTTTGCATAATTCACAAGAAAAAAGCCTGGGAGTGGGGCATCTGTGAACTCTCTGGTAATGACAACTTTAGGATGCTCAAGTTGGAATGCAGTTGGAAAAACAACAGACACCATTCATGTGAGATAATGTTAGTGGCTTAGCATGGTGCCTTACACATTGAAAATGCTCATATAGTGGGAGTTGGTGTTGTAATTCACCCCAACCCAGCTGTTCTCCCCAACCTACTCCAATCAACAGACAGTGGCCCATGCCCAGCTGTGGCAGCCATGCCCAAAAGATATCATACCAGCTTATGAAAAATTCCCAAAACTTCTTGGGGCAGACACTGGAGGAAACTGGGATCCTCCCTGGGTTGGGAGGGCAAGATGCAGTGAGCCATGGATTCCTGTTGCTGAGTGACCACAGGGTCCCCTGGAATGGCAGGACCCAGAACACTCAGGATCAGAAAAACTCTTAGCAGCTGTCCCATGGGACGAGGTCAGACAGGGCCGCTCATAATGCTGGCCATCCCTTGGTTTTAGCTCTCCTGCAAAACACAGGATTCCAGACACTCTTCCTAACTCTGGAAGGTTATTCTCCCTGGAAGACAGGTCACTGAAGGTTCATCAGACTGTGTGAATTCAGCAGAGGTGGACACAGGGTCTCATCTGTCTCAGTATCTCAGGAGGATGAGAATGGGCTGCAAAGACAGCAGACCTAGGTTCAAATCCTAGCCGCACCACTACCAGCAGTAGGCCTTTGGCAAGACACTTCACTTCTCTGAGCCTCCGTTTTCCTGATCTATAAAGCATGGGTAAAAATACCCAGCTCTTGAGGCTAAGGTACAGATAAGAAAGTGTGCCTATCAAACACCGGTATAACAAATGGTGGTTGGCATCCTCCTGCACCATACCCATCTAGGACACTGACCAAGGAGGGCATAGTCGGTCTTCAGATGTCTGCTGAACAAACACAGAGTAGATTATGCTCATGTGTCCTTTTGCGGGTTTAATTATCCTTATGTTGCAGAAGTTGCACGACCACGTCAGGTAAATGTGGCCTAAGGCAAGTCATTTCTCCTCTCTGAGCCCCACTGTGCTCCTCTCTGTAAAATGAGGCTGTAAGTTACAGACCCTCCAGCATTACCGTGAAGACAAATGAGATGGTACATGATGCCTGGCACAGGGTATGGACCAAAAATACTCATCACCCCGTCAACTCTCCTTCACTTTATAGACGAGGAAACAGAGGCTCAGAGAGGAGGAGTGACTTGTCCAAAGTCACAAACCCAAGAAGTGATGGAGCTGGACGTGAACCTGGGTATAACCGACCCTGGTCTCCTCCTACTAAAATCAGGGCTGCCTCCTAAAGGAAACAGAGATGAGAGGTAGAGTTCTTCTTTAGCCCAATTCTTTTGAGCAGTTTTTGTTTTGTGTTCTCATGGCCACCTAAGACTTGGGCCACACAGGTAGAAGCAGTTTGCCCACCCCAGCCCACCCATGGGTGCCATGTACAGCCACTCACGGTTTCATCCTGGCCTTTTCATCAGTGGGGTTGTAATGTGGAAGCTGCACATCGAACATCCTCTCCATGAGGAAAACAGCGTAGCCGTGGAAGTCCAGCCTGGTGCGAGGCTCCCACACCACTGTGTCATAGGAGTGCGGGTCCAGGAGGACAGTGACATACCTGCCCCCCACCAGGACCTGTGGGATGTTGGCAGGGGTAGAGTGAGGAGGGTCACTATGAACAGCAGCTGCTCCCAGGGGTCAGGGGCACTGTCTCCACCAGGCACTTAGGAGACAATGTTCTCTTGTCTACCCCTCATGACCAACCCGTGAGGTGGGGAATATCACTCACACATTTGGAGCTGAAAAGCGAGGCAAAAAGAAGGGATTCATGTGCCCATGATCTCATGATTGTGAAGGGGCAGAGCTAGGACTAGAATTCAGGACTTCTTTTTTTTTTTTTTGAGACAGAGTCTTACTATGTTGCCCTCGGTAGAGTGCAGTGGGCATCACAGCTCACAGCAACCTCAAACTCTTGGGCTTAAGTGATTCTCTTGACTCAGTCTCCCAAGTAGCTGGGACTACAGTGCCTGCCACAACTCCTGGCTATTTTGTTGTTGTTGTTGTCATTATTGTTTAGCAGGCCTGGGCCTGATTCGAACACAGCAGCCTCGATGTATGTGGCTGGCACCCTAACGACTGAGCTATGGGCGCTGATCCAGAATTCAGGACTTCTTAAAATCAAAGGCTGGGCAGTGCCTGTGGCTCCTCGAGTAGGGCGCCGGCCCCAAATACCAAAGGTGGCGGGTTCAAACCCGTCCTTGGCCAAACTGCAAAAAACAAAAATAGCCGGTCGTTGTGGCGGGCACCTGTAGTCCCAGCTACTCGGGAGGCTGAGGCAGGAGAATCGCCTAAGCCCAGGAGTTGGAGGTTGCTGTGAGCTGTGTGACGCCACGGCACTCTACCGAGAGCGATAAAGTGAGACTCTGTCTCTACAAAAAAAATAAAAAATCAAAGGCTGTGGGCTCAGCATCCGTAGCACAGTGGTTATGGTGCCAGCCCATACATTAAGGCTGGCAGGTTTGAACCCACCCAGGCCAGCTAAACAACAATAACAACTGCAACAAAAAGTAGCCGGGGGTTGTGGCAGGAGTCTGTAGTCCCAGCTACTTGGGAGGCTGAGGCAAGAGAATCACTTGAGCCCAAGAGTTTGAGGTTGCTGTGAGCTGTGATGCCACAACACTCTACCAAGGGTGACAAAATGAGACTCTGTCTCAAAAAAATAAAAATAAAAATAAAATCAAAGGCTGTGTTCTTTATCACCTCACTCTGAAGCACCTGCTACTGTCATCTTGGCTACTGCCATATATCCAGCAGCCAGTAGAGAAGGTCTACAGAAGACAGCAGGTGGATATCGTGTGCATCACAGATGGATGGATGGATGGAAGGAAGGATGAACAGATGAATGAAAGGGAAGGTTGTTGTTGGGTAAATGCCAGATAGATTGTAGATGGGTGGGAGGAAGGAAGGGGGGAGAGAAGGAGGGAAGGAAGGAAGGAGAATGTTAGCTAAATGCTAGTAGATGGATTATAGATAGAAGGAAGAAGGGAAGGTAGGGAGAGAGGGAAGGAAGAAGGAAAGAAGGCAGGAAGGAAACTGTTGGGTAAATGCTAGTGAACAGAAAGTTATATGGGTGGATAAATGGAAGGATAAATCAAAGCATCTAGGTTGGATAAAAGGGATGGAAGGTTAGTTGAAAATTAAATGTGTGTGCGAATGCTGGGTACATGGATGATAGGATGCTAGGTAGATATTGAGTCGACAGACTGAAGAATGGCTGACGGTTGGATGGAAGTTGGAAGAATACACGGAAGATGGACAGATGGGCAGTCCCTTAGAATGGACGTCAGAGGGTCAGGCACATGGAGATATACATAGATGTACGTTGAGTGGACATTGAATTTTTAATATAGCTAAGTGTTGTGTAGATTGTGGCAAGTGGATAGAAAGATGGTTAGATAAATGGAAAACTAGAAGTTGGTAGAAACTGCATAGTCCTCTCTCAGAGTCTGTGGAGGATCGGTGCCAGGATCTCCTACATATACCAAAACCCATGGACACTCAAGTCCTTGATACACAATGGCACGGTATTTGCATATAACCTATGCACATCTCCCATATAATTTAAATCATCCCTAGATGACTTACAATTCCTAATACAATGCAAACGTTATGTAGTAGACTTTATGCTGTATTATTTAGGGTATATGTGTAATAACAAGAAAAAAATCCCATAAACATTCAGTATAGGTGTAATTTTTTTCAAATGTTTTTGATATATGGTTGGGTGAAGCCACAGACACAGAACCCAGGCATACGGAGGGCCAACTGCAAATGAATGAAAGCTGGATGGATGCCGGTTCCATGACTGAGTGGAAGAATGTGGGTAAATATAGGTAGAGGGAAGGATATATGATGGATAGGGGGTGAACAGACAGATGTTGGGTGAGTATATGGAAAGATGGGTGATGAGTAGATAGGTGGAGGTTTGATGGAAATAGAATTCATGGATGAACGCAGGGCAGACGTTAGGATGGAAGGGTGCTGGGTAGACACCAGGTGGATAGGCAGAAGAACAGGTGTTAGATGTGAAGATGGATGTTGGACAGATGGAAGTTGAATGAATGGGTGGAGGTGGGCTGCATGGAGGTACGAGTACTAGATAGATGTTGAGTGACTGCGAGGCTCGATGGTGGGAAAGGCTAGAGGCATAGCGAAGGGGTGGGCACTAAGTAAGCACTGGGTGTGCAGCCGGACGGACAGAGGGATAGGAAGCTGGCTGGACCACTGGATGGATGTTGGATGAGGGACTCAGCATGTGGATAGACGTGGAAGGAATTGGCCAGCACCAGCTATGAGGTCCAGTTTCTCACCCCTGTCCCCTTCCAGGAGGCACAAGAGGCACTTACAGTAAAGATGTCACCATGCTTCTTCTTCATCCTAGTGAGGAAGCTGGCAGCATCCTTTCCAAAGTCCAAGGCATAGCCCAACCAGGGGATGCTGCCCAAGTCCAGGGGAGGCTCTCCAGGTCGCCTGTAGAAGCCACAGAACTTATCACCCTTTGATAAGTCAAGGAAGGAATGGACAGTGTATGTCATGGGGTGTGATTTTAAAGGGAGAGGTCAGGGTGGCTTCACTGAGGATGAATAAGGACAGACCTGAAGGTGGTGAGGGAGGGAGACACAGCGGTATCTAGGAGCAGAGCTTTCCAGGCAGAGGGAGCAGCAAGCACAAAGGCCCTGAGGTTGGCTCACACCTGGTGTATCAAAGAACAGTCAGGAGGCCGATGAGGCAGGATCAGAGGGAGCAGGGAGAAGTCACAGAGGTTGATGCTGGAGAGGGAACAGGGGCCGCCCGGTGCAGGGTCTGGGAGGCAGCTGGGAGGCCCTCAGGTTTTCCTTCAGAGAGGTGGGAACCGGGGAGAGTTTTGAGCAGCGCAGGGACATAATTTGGCTGAGGTTTCTATAGGATCCTTTTGGCTGCAGGGCAGAGAATGGACTGTGGGGGTGGGAGCAAAAGCTGGGGATCAGTTGCCGTCTAGCACAGAGTATGGGGTCGGGTGGAGCTGGGGGGAGGGCTTTGCAGCACCCCACAGTGTAAGAACACAGAGGAGCCTGTCTAAGCCAGGCTGGACTAGGGGTTGGGTCATCTCGGACTCTCTGTCCTGCCCACAGACAATGAGACCGGACAGCACGGTCGGGTGGCAGAAGCCAGTGGGAGCTCCTGCTTCATCTCTGCCCCCTGACTTCCCCTCAACAGCTCAGAGTTTGAAGGACCCAGGTGGCCAGGATGTAGCCTCTAGGGATGTCCCAAGAGTACATGTCAGCTCAGCCCGGGGGTGACACAGTTACATGTGTGACAGTCAAAGTCAGAATCATCTGTGTATTCCTTGCTCACTGTGGCAGGCAGACTCCAGGTGACTCACAGTAGCCCCTACCTTTGTACAATCCCCTGCCCCCAGTCGGAGACAGATGGACGGCACAACTGACTTTAAGAAAAGTGCTCTTGGGCGGCACCTATGGCTCATCGAGTAGGGCACCGGTGCCATATACCAGAGGTGGCAGGTTCAAACCCGGCCTCGGCCGAACTGCAAAACAGAAAAATAGCTGGGAGTGTGGCGGGCGCCTGTAGTCCCAGCTACTCGGGAGGCTGAGGCAAGAGAATCGCCTCAGTCCAGGAGTTGGAGGTTGCTGTGAGCTATGTGACACCATGGCACTCTACCGAGGGTGATAAAGTGAGACTCTGTCTCTACAAAAAAAGAAAGAAAGAAAGAAAGAAAGAAAGAAAGAAAAGTGCTCTCCTTAGAGGGCTGACGTAACGGGGACAGCGCCCTTCCTGGCAAAAGAGATTCAAAGTATGAGATGGATTTGGCAGAAGGGAAGTCTCTGCAGCTGGCTTTGAACATGGAAAGGGTCACGTGACAAGGAACTCAGGTGGCCTCAAAAACTGTGAGGGGACCTCAGCTGACAGCAGCTGAACTCAGCAGAGTCTTCCCTTGAGCTTCCCAGTGAGCTCAGCAGAGTCATCCCTAGAACTTCCCACTAGAAGGGCAGCTCAGCCGAGGACGCCTTGATTTCAGCCAAAGAACCCAGCCACATCGGGCTGGACTTCTGACCTGTCAAACTGAGCTAAAAAATCAGTGTTGTGTTAGGCCACTAAGTGCATAGTGCTTTGTTACCTAGCAACCAATAATTAACACTATCAAACTTACAGCACCCTACCTCTGCACCCCGACCTGAGCCAAGCCTCACCCCCTAATGGAAAGAGTCGGCTGTTGAGAACTGCAGTCAAGATCACAAGATGGACCTCACAACACTGCATGGCTGGCGCTCACAGTGGACCCTCTGGAGGTCCCTAACCCAGGTTAGGACCCCTAACTTAGTCTTTTACTGGAGCCACAGGGATGCAGAAAGCTCCTAGATACCTGTCAGCTGCCTGAATGAACAAATCATCACAACCCTAATAATTCACATGTTCATCAATTATTAACTATGAAGCAGGCACTGTCCTGGGCACTGCAGGTGCAGGAGGGGACAGGGCAGACCAAGCCTCTGACCTCATGGGGCTTATGTATGCAAAAAGGGAAGATAGGCCAGGTATGGTCGGTCACACCTGTAATCCCAGCACTCTGGGAGGCTGAGGCAGGTGGACTGCTTGAGCTCAGGAGCTCGAGACCAGTCTGAGCAAAAGTACGACCCCTCTCTCTACTAAAAATAGAAAAACTAGCCTGGTGTTGTGGCAGGTGCCTGTAGTCCCAGTTACTCGAGAAGCGGAGGTAAGAGGACTGTTTAAGCCCAAGAGTTGGAGGTTGCTGTGAGCTATGACTCGACGGCACTCTACCCAGGGTGACAGAGTGAGACTCTCTCTCAAAAAAAATTAATTAATTAAAAATAAAAATGAGGCTCAGTGCCCGTGGCTCAAGCAGCTAAGGTGCCAGCCACATACACCTGAGCCAGCAGGTTCGAATCCAGCCTAGGCCCTCCAAACAACAATGATGGCTGCTACCAAAAAAATAGCCGGGCGTTGTGGTAGGCGCCTGTAGTCCCAGCTGCTTGGGAGGTGGAGGCAGGACAATCGCTTGAGCCCAGGAGTTGCAGGTTGCTGTGAGCTGTGATGCCACAGCACTCTACCCAGGGCAACAGCTTGATGCTCTGTCTCAAAAAATAAATAAATAAATAAAATAAAAATGAAAAGGGAAGATAGACAAAAAAGGAAAAACCAAAAAAGCAAAATCACACCAGAGAGCAAAAACTGTGATGAAGAAAATAAAGGAGACAGCTTGTTGTAACTGTCACCGCCATGAGAGAAAAGCATGGACTCCCACTTTGGGTACAAATCAGAGGTGATTTATTACTCCTGCACAGGGGGCCGCTGCTAGGAAGGCAAACGGCCTCAAAAAGAAAAGCAGGCAGCCTTTTATACACTTTTTGTTGCCATGCAAGCAAGTAAAAAACAAAAGCAGAACGTGAGGGTTAGCTAGAGGTGGGGTTATAATGGGGGGGGGCTACAGCGTTGGTAGTTGGCACAGAAACAGTTTGGGAAACTCAGTAGCTTGGGAGATAGTTTGGGACACTAGTAGCTTGGGAGACAGTTTGGGACACTCAGTAGCTTGGGAAACTCAAGCTGAGAAACTCTGCTTGAATGAGTTTTCACCATTGTTTGGCAAGGGAGTCAGGGAACTCAGAAAGAACTTCCTTGTCAGAAACCTGTTCTCAGAATTAACCTAAAGGGGGGTTTGAGATGGACAGGGACTCAGGCTGAAACAGTTAGGGGCCTTTAGGTGTCTTCTTGCCAGGTCAGTTACTACAAGCTCAACAACGAAAAGACAGATAATCCAGTTTAAAAATGCGTGAAAAACTTGAATAGGCAGCTCTCCAAAGAAGACGGACACGTGGTCGACAAGCCCATGAAAAAACGCTCAGCATCATTAGCCATTAGGGACATGCAAACCAGGCCACAGTGAAGTGTCACTCCCCCCACTCGCATGGGCATAATAAAGATAAAAACTGAAAAAGGAAAATAAGTGCTGGCGAGAATGTAGAGAAATTGGAACCCCCTACAATGCTAATGGGAATGCAAAATGGGGCAGTTGCTTTGGAAACCAGTCCAGCAACTCCTCAAAACTTTATGAAAACATACACAAATTTTTAGACTATTGTTCACAGCTGCATTATTCATAATAGCCAAAAAAGTGAAAACAATCCAAGTGCCTGCTGACTGAAGAGTGGATAAACAAAATGAGGTACATCCATGGCATGGTATGTTATTCAGCCATAAAAAAGAATGAAATTCTGATTCACAATACCATGTGGATTCACTTTAAAAACATTTAGCTAAGTGAAAGAAGCCAGACCTAAAAGGCCACAAATTATAAGATTCCATTTATATGAAATGTCCGCAATTGGCAAATCAATAGAGATTAGCAGTTGCCAAGGGCGGAGGGGAAGCGGAGTGGAGAATGACTGCTAATAGTACATGGTTCCTTTGAGGGGTGATGAAAACATTCTGGAATTAGATAGTGGTGACAGCTGCACAGCTCTGTGAATATAATAACACTCAAAACCAATGAATTGTACACTTTCTTTTTGAGACAGAGTCAAGCTGTCGCCCTGGGTAGAGTGCTGTGGGGTCACAGCTCACAGCAACCTCAAACTCTTGGGCTTAAGTGATTCTCTTGCCTCAGCCTCCCAAGTAGCTGGGACTATAGGTGCCCGCCACAACGCCCGGCTATTTTTCTGTTGCAGTTGTGATTGTTGCTTTAGCTGGACCAGGCCAGATGTAAACCCACAACCCTCGGTGTATGTGGCTGCCACCATAACCACTGAGATACGAGCGCTGCCAAATGTACACTTTCAAAAGGGTGAATTTTATGCAGTGTAAATTATATCTCATTGAAGAAAAAAGGGTGAGGTGAGTCAGTGAGGGGGGGCTAGTTTACAGAAGGTGGTCAAGGAAAGCCTCCCCCAGGAGGTGCTGTGTGAGCAGAGACCAGAAGGATGAGAAGGGATTCACTGGAAGGGTGGGGAGAAGAGTTACAGGCAGAGGGAACAGCCAGTGCAAAAGCCCTGGGGTGGGAACACACTTGGTGAGGTTTTCAACACAGCAGGAGCCACATGCCTGGGGTGGAGAATGTCAGGGTGAGAGGCAGGTAAGGATGCTGCAAAAGTGAGAGTCTGGCTTCTATGCCAGGTGTGATGGGACCCACCAGAGGGTTTGAAGTGGAAGTCGGGAGACAACGAGAATATCCTTTAAAACAGTGGTTCTCAGCCTTCCTAATGCCACGACCCTTTAATACAGTTCCTCGTGTTGTGGTGACCCCCAACCATAAAATTATTCTCATTGCTGCTTCATAACTGTAATTTTGCTACCGTTATGAATCATAATGTAAATATCTGATATGCAGGAGACCCCCAAAGGGATCACAACCCACATTTTATGGTTGGGGGTCACCACAACATGAGGAACTGTATTAAAGGGTCGCGGCATTAGGAAGGATGAAAACCACTGTTTTAAAGGGTCGCAACAGAGAGGCAAGAGGAAGGCAAGAGATGTCAGGAGACCACAGTGAGGTGACGTATCCAAGACAGCAACATGGCGGAAGCAGAGGTCCACGGTGCCCAGGGAACCAGGCCCAGCACCCGACTCCCCACTTCCGGACCAGGAGCTTTCCTCCAACCCCAGCAGCTCAAGGGAGCACCAGCTTCTCCTCATCCTTTTCCTCTTCCTTCTCTACCTCCCTCAATCCTTGCCTCCCACTCCCTCTGTCTGGCTGTCCCCCAACATAACCCAAAGGGTGAGGCAGGTGGTATACAGGAACAAATGAGCAGATCTGAGGGCCAGGGCTGGGGAAGACAAGAACAGAACCAAAGATGAATTCGAGGGCCTAGTGGGGGCCTCTCCCCCAACCATTCCCACCTCTCTCTCTGGCCCCTACTCTGCCTCCCAGGCCAGTTGCTCCAGGCAAAGTGGAGACTTGCAGATTCAAGCTCCAGGATCCTAAGGAAGTGCCTCATCTCTCTGTGACCCCCTGGGCTAAGGCAGCTTCTCCGGGGGCTCCATGTGTCACACTGGCAGAGAATAGCGTTGGAACCAGGTAGCTGGTGCATACCAGCCCCTCTGGGTCAGAGCCCACGGGAGCAGTGATTTCTGCCTAAGTGACAGAAGGGTGAGGTGGTTATGAGCCCAGAATTTAGCACCACTCTTGCTGGCTTCAAATCGCAGCCATGCTTCTTGCTGGCTGTGTGACTTAGCTTCTCTATGCCTCTCTTTCCTCCTCTGTAAAATGGGCTACTGATGTCATCAGGCAGTGGCAAGGATAAAAGGAGTTACCAAGCACTGAGCTCGGGGCAGAGCAGCCGGCACCTGCTAGCTGGGGAGCAGCTCCGATGCAGGACCAAAAAGACTCCAGGACACCATTTATTGAGCGCCAGCTACACACCCAGCACCACGCTTTGGTGTTTTCCTTGCTTAGTAATAACGGCTAACACTTAGCAAATGCGCCCTGACAGCGTGGGACGCACACTCAGCACCTGATCCCATAATTCAATGAATCCTCCCCCTAGCTCCACAAGGAGGAAAGTATTACTGTCAGGCCCATCTCACAGATGAGGAAACTGAGGGTGGAGGGGCTGAGACACTTGCCAGAGTGACCCCCACCCCCAAAGAGGAGCTAGGTTTCTAATCCAAGTAGGTCTGCAGAGCCCAGGCTCTTGACGTTACCTAGCCCTCAGTCGCCCCAAGTGGACATTTACAGCCCCCCCTTTGCTGATGAGAAAACTAAAGACAGAAAGATTTCAGGGTCCTGTCCTAAAGCAAGGCCTGAGATTTCCCCTAAGGCACCTCTGCGGGTGGGGGCTTCCTTTCCCAGCCTTCTATCTGGGCTGCTGCCCAGGGCCTCACGGAGCCAGGTGTTATTTCTGGCCGCTTTCCTCTTTCCCCAGAAAAGTCCCAAGGAGACGCAGACAAAGGCAGGAAGCTGGGAACCCAGGCGCCTAGCCCCTGTTGCGGTTGGCAGAGGGGCTGGTCGTGGTTTCTCCAGCCCCTGCCCTCAATCCAACTCAGGCCGGCCACATTCCAGTGTGATTCAGCCAGCAGCCAGCAGTCAGCAGGGGCGAAGGAGGCTCTATTTTGGAGCCTGAGGGCTCCAGTCTCACCCACTGTTTTGAGGCCCTGCCAGGCTTTGGGGGACGGGGAGGAAAGGCTTGACCTTCCTGTCCTGGGCTCCCACCCACTCAGCCAACCAACAGTCACCTGCCCATCCTGGCTCAGATACCAAGACATCTTTTCTGATTCGTCCCTAGAACTTTAACTGCCATGATGTGGGTTCCTCTAAAAACTGCCCATTCCTCGCTCACGGACCCCACTGCCAGCCCTGCCAACTACCCTGCATCTCTCCTCCACTTGCCCCTTTGCAGCCAGGGGAGGGAGTCACGAGATGGATCACATCGCATCCTCACTTCATGAAAGGTCCAGGAGCCCAGGGACTATTGTTCACTTTAGCACTTAGAACTGTGCCTGGCACCAGTAAACAGGTGCATAATAAACGTGCGTCTGACAAATGAATCACGTTCACAGTCTATGTGCAATGAGCAGCACCTGCCTCCCAGATCCGCCAAGAGGGTTAAGGGGGCTAACATGGTCAAGCTCCTGACACAGGGTCCATGTTCTAGAATGCCCAGAGCAGAACCAGGTATTGTTTAGCTGTGTGATGCTGGTAGACTGCCCCACCTCTCTATCCGGTAGTTTCAACCCAATGCATGACCTCAAGCTCTGAAAGGATTTGATGGAGAACAAAAGGGCACTGAGTTGCCCAGCTGAGTTGGAGCA
Source organism: Perodicticus potto (assembly GCA_963574655.1). NCBI lineage: Eukaryota > Metazoa > Chordata > Mammalia > Primates > Lorisidae > Perodicticus > Perodicticus potto. The sequence continues at coordinate 33,879 of CAUYRH010101498.1, read as the reverse complement.
ACTTGAGCTTTTGTTTAATCTGCTTAACCCATTCTTCCCCCAGGGATCATCCACAGGCCTTTAGAGTTTTCCCTCTGTCTTTAACAGAGGGTCTCCCAGATACTCTTCCACACCTCCCCACCTTGCCTTCAGTTGTGTAGAGAAAGTATGTGCCCTTCTTGCCCTAGTTTTTGCTTTCTATTTTTGAAACAGACCCAGAGAATTATTTCTCGACATAAGAAAAAACAGCAGAGGAAGTACAGTGATAAACAGAATGGCTGCATGTTGGAGAGGCAACAGGGAATAGTGGGGACTGTGGCAAGATTTAAAGAGGGCTCTCCTATGGAGTCCCAGGAAAGTATTGCCAGATCTTCCAATTTGTCACAAGTTCGAAATCTGGATTTCTGCATATGGAATTGCTCTATTTTCTCCCCTTGTACTGTGCGGCACAAACTAGACCCAGCCAGGGCTGAATGCAGCCGTGGACCACCATCTGGTTAGCACATGTTAGAATTTGACAGATTTATCTGTACCTAGAAAGTCTGCATTCTGCAGGAGCCCAGAGCAACCACCGAGCCACAGGGGATGCCACTATGACCTCTGGATTCCTCTCTCAATGCTCCCAGCAGCAGCCTCTCAAGCCCAAAAGGAAGACAGGGGCCCTAACCTGAGGAACAGGCAAGGGCCTGAGAGACCACCTCTGTGAGCCACCTCAGAGTACAGGTAGGGAAACAGAGGGCTGGAAGGCAAGAAGAAAGTTTACCCACAAGTCAAATCACTAGCCTCAATGGACCCAGAAGTCATACTGTTAACTCTCAGCTCACTACCCTTTCCCAGGAGAAAATGGGCTTAAAAATCTTATCATAATTGCAGAAATTGGAATTTGGATAGGGAACTAGATGACATTAAGAATTTTTTTTTTTGGCTTGGCGCCTGTGGCTTGACGGGCTAAGGCACCAGCCACGTATACCTGAGCTGGCAGGTTCGAATCCAGCCCAGGCCCACCAAACAACGACGGCTGCAACCAAAAAATGGCCGGGCGTTGTGGTCGATGCCTGTAGTCCCAGCTACTTGGGAGGCGGAAGCAGGAGACTCGCTTGAGCCCAGGAATTGGAGGTTGCTGTGAGCTGTGATGCCATGGCACTCTACCCAGGGTGACAGCTTGAGGCTCTGTCTCAAAAAAAAGAATTTTTTTTTTTATTCTCAGGCAAGATAATGGAATTATGATCCTCATTTTGGGGAGCTGTTGTATTCTATTCTGTTCTATTTTTTAGAGACAGATTCTTATTCTGTTGCCCAGGCTCAAGTGCAGTGGCACCATCATAGCTCACTGTATCTTTGTTTTGTTTTGTTTTTTGAGACAAAGTCACTCTGTAGCCCTCAGTAGAGTGATGTGGCATCATAGCTCACAGCAACCTCAAACTCTTGGGCTCAAGGGATCCTCTTGCCTCAGCCTGCCAAGTAGCTGGGACTACAGGTGCCGCCACATGCCTGGCTAGTTTTAGAGATGGGCTCTTGCTCTTGCTCAAGCTAGTCTTGAACCCATAAGCTCAGGCAATCCACCCACCTCAGCCTCCCAGAGTGCTAAGATTATCGGCATGAGCCATTGTACCCCGCCAGAAATTCTATTCTTAGCTACTATTACCATTCTCTCCATTTTAAAGATTGGGAAACTGCGGCAGAAAGCAGTTATTCAAATTGGCCATATTTCAAAAGGCTGGGAGTTTCTGTAAGCCAAGAACACCTGCCCCTCAGAGTACCATGCACCTGTACACAGTCCCCCCACCCCATGCTCAGAGGAAAGTATAGTGAGCTTATGTTTGAAAATTCAACTCAATTAAATGTGAATAAACAATTCACATTGTTTAAAAATCAAAAAAGTTCCTCACATTTCTGGATTTTTCAAACACTCTAAATACGCACACTCTCTCACACTGCTCTGGATTTTCTACACGCTCATGTCTATGTACGTAAGAGTAATTTTAAAAACATCTGGAAGACGGAGGAGCTATCAGAACTAAAGGAATGTGGTACCTTGGACTGGCTCCTGGAGCAAAGGAGGATGTTAACAGAGAACGGATGAGATCCCACTGAAGTCTGAGGTTTAGTTAATAGTAAGAAACCTGTGTTCAATGTTTCAGTTGTGACAAAAGTAACATAGTAACAATAGGGGAAAGTGGGTGAGGGGAATGTGGGAACTCCTTGTACTGCCTTTGCCACTTTTCCGTAAATCTCAACCTAGTCTAAAATTAAAAGGTTTTTTTTTTTATGTATTGAACTATTCAAGCCAATTTTTGAAACATTTAATGAGAAGAAGCACTGCTGTCTCCCTGATTTGAGGCGTAAGAGTTTTCCGTTTTCTCCTGAATCAGTTCCTCAACCGGGTAGGGACCTGGAGGTGGCGACATCTGGCCCGGGTTGCACCCTGTGTAGGCTGTGGGATCTTGGGGAGAGGGAGTCCTCAGTTTCTATCCCCCACCCCACCCCCGGCAAATGAAAACACTAAGCCTACTGACTCGCCCTCATCCAGACTGGGAAGGTGGCGGTAGACGGCTACAGGGTGCGAACAAGACCTCCCCCAGGGCCCCAACATTCCGCAGCCTCCACTGTCCCATCAGTATAATGGGCTGAGGAGCGAAGCCACCCACAGGGCTGCTGAGAGCAAGGCAGAGTCTGAGCACAAGGAGGTCGGACAGCAGAGAGGGCTCTTGCACCCCGTCACGCCGAGGCTATCCACGCACTGACTCCTCGCCCTCAGAACCGGGGTCCTCACCCGAAACCCCTTCCCGGGTCCCAGCCATCGCGCTAAGGGCCAGACCTGGACACCTCACGGCGGGTATTCAGCCCCCGGGACCCCCAACTTCCCGCCTTGCGTCTTCTTGGCAGAGGGAGCTCGGCCCCGCCGGTCCCCTGGTGCGGGGCACCGAGACCCCCCCTCCCAGAGGGTCGGCGCCCCCTTCGCTGCAGCCCGGGTCGGCAGGAGCGGAGATGCCCCCTGTCCGGCGGGGATGGGAGGGCGCGCGGGCAGGGCACTCACCGCGTGCGCCGGCGGGTCAGCAGCAGCAGCAGCAGCAGCGCGGCCAGGAGGCCGAGGAGCGCGGCCCAGGACATGGTGGGGCCGGTGGCCGGCAGCGGGCAGCTGAGCAGGCGACCCGGGCCTCCGCAGGTAAAGCCCACTGCCCCCCGCCGGAGTCCCGCCCACCCGCCGAGGGGAGGAGCCTCCAGGTCCGCGGGGTGGGCGGGGGTGCGCGCAGAGACCCCCTCCCCGCAGCCCCGGCGGGACAGGCCCCCACACTCGGGCGGGGGTGGAAAACGTGGGAGGGAGCGAAGGAGGATGGAGGGGGTGACGGAGGAGGGGATAGTGGGCTGGGAGGGATGGTGAGGGGAGGGGAAGGCAGGGGATGTGCACGGAGGGAGGGGTGCGTAGGAGAGGGCCGAGGGCGCAGAGAGGAGAAACTTGACGCGGAAGGAGGCTTGGGGACAGAGGGGGCGCTGGGGGAGGGAGGGGGGGGTTTCCTGCCAAGTTCCACGTTCCCTCTAAACTGACCGGACCACCCCAGCACCCGTCCGCTTCCCCAGTCCAGACACGTTGAGAGGCCTTGGGTTTTCTGTTCTGTGGGTCTGGGCGGGATTGGACTGCGTCGCAGCGTCTGGTACCTTCAATAACCACAGCGCAGGAGTTCCAAGAGCGAGTCAGGACTCGGCTTTGAGTATCCGCGTGGTCGCCCACCATAAAGGACAGAGTGAAGCACCCACGCTGCACCTGGAGAGTGTTAGGGACTCGGGTCATTATCACGACTACCTGGTGTTTTGGGTGCCAACCCCGTCCCAGTGCTCTGCAAGGGACCACCCCAGGGCGCTGGTGAAAACCTGGGCTCCCAGCTGGAAGACCTGGGCCTCCCCCAAGCTTGCTGCGTGCCCTTTCTCCGTTTATACCCTGGGAAGCCTTGGACAGGTAATTTAACCTGTGCACAGTTCCTTACTCGGAAACACCGGGTATAGACTAGTACTTAACCCAGGGGGTGGTTGTGAAGAATTGATGAGAGCTTGTTGGTAAAAAAAAAAAAAAAGGGAATTGCAAACTGTTGAGTGCTTGGCACCTATAGGTTTTGTGAGACAATCGGGGAGCACAGAGCTGGGACCCGTAGTTCTGTCTCTGCCTGCTGGCTGGGGGGTGAGCTTAGACAGGTCTTATTCCAGGTGGTGATCCGGAGAAGCTATTCCTCCTCCTTGGTTTCCTGGGTCTCCAGCCCTCATCTTCCGAAAGTAATCATAAGTCAGATCCTGTCTCTGAATCTGGCTCAGAACTTTCCCTGGCTCCACCTCATTCAACGCACAGCCAGGGTCCTTCCAAAGTGCTGCAATAATCAGCATGCTCTGGGCCACCCCACCTTTACCTTCCTGACCTTAGGGCCCCCACTCTTCCCGGGTCTACCCTGCTCCAGCCACTCTAATCTCATCTTTCCCCAAACGTTCCAACCTCTCTCCACCTCAGGGCCTTTGCACTTGCTGTTCTCTCATCCTGCAAGGTTCTCCCCTGCGAGACTCACACAGCTCATTATTTCTCTTGCATCCCTGTCCCTCTGTCTCTGCTCAGCTGTCACCTGAGAGAAGCCCTCCCTGACCATCTGGTCTAAAGCAGTCCCTCATCACTCTGTCACTTTAACTCATTTGTTTGGTTTGGTTTGGCTCTGGTTATTTTGGTTGTTTTTGGCAGTACTTCACACGTCTCTCTATCATATTAGACTTTCATTTATTTGCCTGCTTAATATCAGCTGTCAAGGCGGCTGGATGACCCTTATGTATCCTCAGCGGTTCAGAGCAGGAAGAGGCAAAGAGGAGTTTCCTGAACCTCTTGTTTATTTATCCAGCTTATCCTCCAGGGAAGCCAACAATCCCAAAAAGGCTGCAGAACAGGCCTGGAGGGTTTTCTCCAAATTTGGGGAGTTCCACGGGGCTGCCTTCTGGCAGTGGGGTTCACAGCCCTGCTCGGCCAGTACTCCACTGTGTGACCCCAGACAGCCTGGCTCACCTCTGCAAGCTGGGAAAAAGAGAACCTAGGGGTTAAGGCGAGGAGCTGATGACCTCATGCAGTGACACACCTATCTGAGGGCCTGACACGAAGTGAGCATTAGTGAAAGTTAACTGTTACTCATGCTTATTTCCACTTCAGCATCTCACCCTATCTGTAATCAAGGCTTGGGCTATTTTCTCATCTGAAAAATGGGAAGAACAGTTCCTTCCTCACAGGGCCATTGTGAGGACTGAGTTAAATGACGACAAAATGAAATCACCCAGCACAGGGCCTGGCACATAGTAGGTGCTCAATAAATGTCAGCTCTTGTACTCCCCACTCCTGGCTTCAGTGCAGACCAGTGTCTCCTTAGTATGGCTCTCCCCCAAATACCCTCTTCTCACCTTAACCCAGGGGCAGAATCCTCCCAGGCAAAGAGGCGCAACCACTTGGAACTAAAGAGGGAAGAAGGGCAGTGCCTGTGGCTAAGGAGTAGGGCACCAGCCCCATATTCTGGAGTGGTGGGTTCAAACCTGGCCCTGGCCAAAAACTGCAAAAAAAAAAAAAAAAAAAAATAGAGCTAAAGAGGGAAGAATATGTTGGTGCCTCTGACTTTGTTCAGGCGCTAGCAGGTGTTTATAGGAAAGTGAACAAACTGCTACTGGTCTGAGCCACTCAAGGACATACCTCTTTGCTGCTATGTCCAGAGATAGCACCTTCTGAATGTTCCCTGGGGGCCTCTAGAAAATTCCCTACTTGCTTCCTCTTCTACTCTGGGGAGCAGGGCACAGTGTTGGGAGGGAAGGCCAGGAAAACTGTGGAACCCCAGACCAGAACTGCAGATAAACTTTCCTGGAACCACCCACCGCTAGATTTCTCATTGAATGAGATAACCAAAGGTCTGCGTTAAGACACCATGACTCACATTTTCTCTTACTTATGTCCGAAAACATTCCCAATGGAGACAGCCTTCCAGTTATGGCTGTGTGGAGGGCTAAATGAGGCAATAATGCATCCATAGCACCTCTCCCAGGACTGGCCCATGGTGAGCATTCAAAAATGTTGCTTCATCTTATTATTTTTACTTTATTACCATACAGACTTTCTATATTTATCAAGCTGATAGAGTATCCAGCAATCTGGCTATGGCATCTCGTAGGAACTGGCAGGCTCTGAAAAGTACCGAAAATTCCACACTCCCCTGCTCCGTGAGGACTGAAAGGATGCTGCTGAGGGCTGGTTTGAGGGAAGATTGGCCCTGACCCATCTAGCCCATGGGGAAGGGGCTGGAATACACAAGGACTTGAGAGCCAAGTTCAGCTTTGCACGGAACCGTAAGCAAGTTGCTTCACCTTCACCTCTCTGAGCCTCATTTGTGCAATGGTTGTGCTGCTGGGGCAGGGGGGTCACCCCATGAGGTTCCAACTTTAGCATCTAAGCCTTCCTCTGGGATATGACACCCAATGTCAAGTGGACTTTCAGGAAAATTCCTTCTCCCAGCAACATCCGGACACCCCCCTGTAGGAGTTTCAGTGTGTCCAGATGTCCACTATCCAGTGGAAACAAGACATCTGGGCAACTCTCCCCTTCTGTCCAGCCTGTGCTCTGTTATCTGGCTTCTGTAGGGTCGTGAAAATAACGTCAAGACCCAGCCCACTCAGAACACAGGGGACTTTGCCCGGGAAAGGGCAGCCCTCTCCTCCCCGCACCCCTGCTTTCTCTCCTCCAGGGACTAGGTCTGGTTCACGTCTTCATCCTAAAGACTACAGACAAATTGTGTCAGGAAAGCAAAATGTTGTGTGTGTGTGTTGCTTTCTTCAAAGCCAAAAACCAGCCCCATTAGAGAGGGACAGTTTTAAATATTTTTCGAAATGCTAGTTCTAACTTTGGTCGCTGACTTGCGCCACTTGAAACTTTTTTTTTTTTTTTTTGAGACAGAGGTCTCACTTGGTTGCCCTTGGTAGAATGCCGTGGCGTCATAGCTCACAGCAACCTCAAACTCTTGAACTCAAGTGATCCTCTTGCCTCAGTTTTTCATTTTTAAAACAGACGGTGTTTCACTCTTGCTCAGGCTGGTCTCGAACTCCTGAGCTCAAGCAATCCACCCCCCTGGGCCTCCCAGAGTCCTAGAATTATGGGCATGAGCCACCACACCCGGTGGACTTGAAACACTTTTTAGTAATAACTCATTTAATCCCCACAAGGACCCTATGAAATGGGAACTGTTATTATTCTAAATTTGCAATGATGAACCCCAAACCCAAAGAAGGTCAGTAACTCACCTAAAATCTGTCCCACAGTACTTCCTTTGACAGACCAGAGCATGGGAATTTGATGTCTTCTTAGGACAAGCTAATTTACTCCCTCCTGCTGTGAGCACACCTTCCCACCCCTACACTTTGGCTCATGCTGTTAACCTGCCTGGAAGCCCCCTCATGGTTCTTCCTTTCCATTTATCCAAATCCATTATGGGAAGGTTTGTTACTCCAGGGCCTCTGAGACAGCCAAGATGAGAGGATTTATTGGGGTGAATGGCAGGAGGGAGGAAAGTGAGGAGGGAGCTGGAGGAGGCTGGGAAAAGGGATGGTAAGAAGGCAAAAGAGTCAGGAAGGGAGCCTGAGAGAAAGGGAGGATTGTGGGCTGCAGTGGAGTTCTAAGAAAGTTCATCAAGGCCAATAGGATGTCCTCAAGCCTCCAGAGGAGCCCTGTGTCTCCCAGGAACTGGCCTGCCTCGCTCAGGGATTGGCTAGGAATAAGGCCTGGGAAGCATGGTCCCTCTGTCAATTAAGGCCACGCACAGGAGATCTCAGAGGTCATTTTCATGGCTGCTGCAGTTTTAGAAAGTACAACTGCAAACTATAACCAAAAAAGCTGACTTGACTTTAGAAACTTACAGAGGCTGAACAGGGTTGAGAGGTGTTAGGAAAGAAAAGACCAAAACTGCCAAGTTCCTGTTGTTTTTGTGTGCTAAAGAGAGGGTGGCAAACTCAAGTCTTCAAGCAGGTATTGCAAATGAATGAAGTGAGCCATTGTATGAGGAAGGCAATAGGGAGGGGTGGGGACAGCGGAAAAGTAGAGAGTGCTGTCCCATCCAAAAGGAAGCAACCTTTACTCAGTTCCAGCCAACTACAGCCACATGGAAATACATGCCCAATGTAACCAGGTCTCCTGATTCAAGAGAAAACAGAAATAATGGCTCAATTTATTTTAAAACATTATGTAGGTCAACAACATCTTAGCCTTGGAGCCTAGTGGCAAGGACCAGTGTTTTAGACAGTCTAGAAATGCAAAATAGGTCTGAAGTTGGGATGTTGAACCAAATTGCTCTGTAAAATTAAGGGAGAACAGTAGAGTTTTAGGAGGAAGCCTTAGAGAGAGTAAGTGAAGACCAGGCTGACATGAAGGCAGATTGGGGGCCTATGTAGAAAATTAGCCTGTGTCAAGTTCCCCGTGGAATTAGGAGCACATGACCATTTCTACTGGTGATGTGTAATGCTGAGTGTTTAGCTGTTTGCTGGGTTGGGCTATGGAATAACAACACACACGCATACACATGTTACCCTGGTTCAGAAATAGTCCACTATACACATCAGGTAACCAACTCATCCTGGTTTGCCCAGACTTTCCTGGTTTTAGCACTGAAAGCAGCCCAGGAAACCTTGCAATCTTGGGCAAACCAGGAAAGTCAGCCACGCTATCAACACACATCCTTGATGAAGCTGGCCAGAGATTGGTTCAGAGCTGTGGCAATGACCTGGGAACCTAAGGAGAGTCGTTACTAAGTCACATAATTAATCAGCCCACCCTGGAACTGTCCTGCAGTGTATTAGATCATGGTTTCCAATTCTTACCCTCCCCCCATAATGGAATTAGACACGCATCCCCTTTGCCATGTGACTTTGGTGCCTTCCACTATGGGCAGAGAACATCTTCCTGCCCAGTGATGGTGGTCTCGGGCACATGGCTCAATTAGACTAGCAGAGGGTGAAGAAATGACCATCTGAGAAGAAGTTTCAATGGAATCACGTATTTCCATTTGATCTGCTTGGTTCCTGCCATTAGGCAACATACACAGAACTGACCTGAGCTTGCCCAACAGCTAGACGCAGAGAACCCCCAGCTGACCTCCAGGCCTCGAAGTAAGAAAAATAGAGATTTGTTGTTATAAGTCACGGAGATTTTGAGATGTGCCATGCAATAGAAGTTGACTAATGTATGCCTTATCTTTGAACTTTCTTGAGTCCTTTGTGGTCAGATATTCTTCATATCAGTTGGATACAGAATAGGCCATTTCCTACTCTTGGAGCCGGGGTTTCTTATCTGTACAAGGAAATGATGACAGGGCCCCTCCCATGGTGGCTGGAAGGATTCTAGATCATGTGTCTAACATATGCAGTAGGCACTTCATAAAAGGGATGAAGCATAATTCAGCGCACACTTGCTGATCGTGTTTTATCAGCACTATGCTGGTCTCCTTATCAACAATTTTATAGAGAAAGGAAAGAAGACAAATCTCCTTATTTTGTCTTTTTTATGTAAGAGTAGACAAGGAATAACTGGACCAGAGGCAGAAAGACGGAAGAAATGACCTTGTTGCTGACTTCCAGGCCTTGCTACAGATCGTCTCTAAGGACATACCTGTGTGTTGGGCGAGTTAAAGATCTTTAGTGAGCAACATTTTCGGAGGCAATAATGCCTCCAGCATCCTTCCCCCAGGAGATCCAGGATTATGTAGGGAATGTGGCTGGCAAAGAGCCCAGGGACTGGGGGCAGCTACCCAGATGCAGACAGGGCTGGCTGGGCAGGCTCGTGTGTAGTTTTCCCAGGCTAATTCCACTTGGACCTCGTCTCAGGATGTGAGAAGATGTTCAGGAGTGGTATTGTCCCTCCTTCCAGCCTATCTGCTTGAGGGAGTGGGAGCAATAGGAGATGAGTCCAGCAAGCCTCCTTGCTTTGGTTTTCCCAGGACCAGGGTACAGAAGGCCCCATGGCTCCCAACCAGCTGCCTTGGCATCTTGAAGTGGAAAAAATGATGCAGCCAGACCTCAATCTCCTCAAATCTGAGAGCCAGACTGGCATGGAGAACAAAGAGAAAACAGACCTAAGTTAGTCCACTACCCAGATGGACCCGCAGTGCCAGCCCTGCCACCACACTGCAGTACCCCAAGAGCCTCAGAACCAGCTTTCTTTTACAGAAAACGAGACAATGATCATAACTGCTTTGCTTATATGTCACAGAGGTGGTGAAAAAGATCCAGTAAGATAATGGGGGTAAGAAAATGGCTAAATAAGGCAACATTTCCCCTTCTCCTTCTAGAAATTATACCAAAGCCTCAAAGAGATTAGAAAAACAAACAAAACTACAAACTCAGTTCTTAAGAAAGCCAGGGGAAACATATAATCCATAAAATTCACAGTATGTTTTTAAGTTTTCCAAAAGCAGCTGAGACAGGGCAGGAATAGTGAGGGGGCACAGTGGGGTAAATTTCAGAAAACATCAGCAAAAACACACTTCCTGGGGATGAGGGCTTGCATGGAGGTGAAAGTTGTCTTCCTTATTTATAAAAATGACTTGGGTGACTAGTGTCAGCAACAGTAGCTCTCCTGAATCTGGTTTAGTTCAGAAAACAGAGGAGATGTAATAAAGAATTATCAAGAGAAGACATATTTGTAGGAAGTAGTCAGTATCCATGGCAGCAGAAAGAACCTTTTCATTATGAAGCCCAGGGAGACAGGCACAGTGGCATACTCCTGTAATCCCACCTACTTGGGAGACTAAAGTGGGAGGATGGTTTGAGCCCAGTCTGGGAAATGTAGTGAAACCATGTCTCAAAATAAGAAGAACAGTAAGTCCAGCAAGCTACCCTAATTCACCACATCCACAGAAACAATCATTGACAGCTGACCCAGGAACACAGCCCTTTTAATTATCCGATTATAAAAAAGTGTAAAAGCCTTGATACAAAAATATTATAATAAATTATGCAGAAAAATCTACCAACAGATGAAAGAATGTTAACACAAAGTAGTTAACATGTATCCAAATCATGTTAGCATGAATTAAAAAAAGTATTGCTGGGCTCGGCACCTGTGGCTCATCAGGCTAAGGTGCCAGCTACCTGAGCTGGCGGGTTCGAATCCAGCCCGGGCCGCCAAACAACAACGACTGCAACCAAAAAATGGCCGGGCGTTGGCGTTGTGGCGGGCGCCTGTGGTCCCAGCTGCTTGGAAGGCGGAGGCAGGAGACTCGCTTGAGCCCAGGAATTGGATGTTGCTGTGAGCTGTGATGCCACAGCACTCTATCCAGAGTGACAGCTTGAGGTTCTGTCTCAAAAAAAAAAAAAAAGAATTGCTGGGCATGGTGGCTCATACCTATAATCCCAACACTTTGGGAGGCCAAAGTGGGAGGATCCCTTGAGGCCAGGAGTTAGACCAGTCTGAGCAACATAATGAGATCCCCATCTCTATAAAAAATTATAAAAATTAATAAAAAACTTTTAAAAATCCCCAGATACTTGAGATGCTGAGGCAAGATGATTGCTTGACCCTAAGAGTTTGAAGTTGCTGTGAGCTATGATGCCACAACACTCTATGAAGGGCAACAGAGTGAGACTCTGTCTCCAAAAAAACAGGAAAAATGTGAAGCAATAAGGAAAATGAAGAACTCAGAAAGAAAGTATCTGGCAAAAGGAGGTAATGAATATGAAGTGGTAGTACTCAGGAAAGTCTCTTAGAAGGGTAGGGAAAAACCCTCAGAAATTAAAACAAAACTGGAAGGAAATAGACCCTGCAGAAAATACAGTGAGGAACATAGTTGAAAGAAATGAGAAAAAAGAAGAAAACAGGAGACAGAAGTAAAGGAAGACTAGAAAGACCAGAAAGAAAATGATTAATAAAGGAGACAGGCAAAGGAGAGCCAAAATATGCATAATTGGAGTCCTCAAAAAAAAAAAGAAATGCAAAATAATTATAAATAACCTAAAGAGATAGTGCTATAGACCGGACTGAATTGTGTCCCTCCAAAACTCATGTATTGAAACCCTATTTCCCCAATCAGACTGTATTTGGCGACAGATCTTTTAGGAGGTTCAGGTTAAATAAAGTCATAAGGGTGGGGTCCTAATCCAATAGGATTTGTGGCCTTATCAGAAGAGGAAGAGGAAAGGGATTTTCTCATTGGATCACAAAGCGGAACCTGATTTGATGTTGTATACGAGAGACTAAGAGACTGAAAAAAAAAAAATCAAATATGAAAGGGGGAGGGGCAAAAAATGTCAGGCAAATGCAAACGAAATGAAAGGAGGAATTGTTGTCTTCCCTCACCTAGAATTAGAGCAAGAAAGCCTTAAAAAAGATAAAGGAGAGTTCTTTATACCATTAAGACTAATGTGTCATTGAAAATATAAAGATTGAGGCCAGGCAAGGTGGCTCACACCTGTAGTCCTAGCACTCTGGGAGGCTGAGGTGGGTGGGTTGTCTGAGTTCAAAGGTTTGAGACCAGCCTCAGCCAGAGTAAAACCTCCTCTCTAAAAATAGCTGGGTGTTGTGGCGGGCACCTGTAGTCCCAGCTACTTGGGAGGCTGAGGCAAGAGGATCACTTACACCCGAGAGTTTGAGGTTGATGTGAGCTGTGACTCCATGGCACTCTACCCAGGGTATCAAAGTGAGACTCTGTCTCCCCCCACCAAAAAAAAAAGAAAAGAAAGAAAACATAAAAATTGAGCATCCTGAACTAAGTAACCCAACTACAAATAGTTACAGAGCAAAAAGACTTTATGTCACTATTCTCAGCCCTTGAAAGATTGAGAGGACAAGTAGAAGGTCAAAATGACACCATGAACATCCACAAACACTGGCCACCTATTAGGTTACAAAGAACACCTCAGGCTCAGCACCTGTAGCACAGTGGTTATGCTGCCAGCCACATACACCGAAGGTAGAGTGTTTGAACCCGGCCTGGGCGAGCTAAACAATGACAGCTGCAACAAAAATTAGTGAGACTCTGCCTCAAAATATATATATATATATGTGGAAGAATTGGAAACCTCAGATAAATGTGGGCGGTTGGCATTCACAGCCTTGTAATCTTCCTCCACTGGTAACAGACACACAGAAGGCAAAATGGAAAGTATTCTATAACTGTTTCCTGGCTTCATGGACGTGCAACCTGAGTACTTATTGACCCTGACCCTGACCCTGACCCTAACCCTAACCCTGATTCTAACTCCCATAGGGACCCATGCCCGGAATGGCCTTATACTTGGCTTAATTCTCTGCTCTCACCACCATGAAATTCTTTTTTTTTTTTTTTTTTGGCAGCTTTTGGCTGGGGCTGGATTTGAACACACCACCTCCTGCATATGGGGCTGGCACCCTACTCCTTTGAGCCACAGGTACCACCCTGAAATTCTTAATTTTTGAACAAGGGGACCCACAATTTTACTTTGCACAAGGTTTCACAAATTACACAGCTGGTCCTGGCACCAGTAGTATCTCCATTTTCTAGGGGGGGGAAATTGAAGCTCAGAGAGGGGAAGCTACTAGCCCAAGGTCACACAGCAAGAAAGGTGTGGCACACACCGGGAATCAAATTCTGATTCTAAGGCCAAGTTCTTAACATGGCACTTTACGGTTTGCACAGTACTGGCTTACACTGTAGTACATATAATTCGACTCTCACACTAACTTTAGAAGCAGAAATTGTCACCCTGGTACCAGAGTACTTGGGTTTGTTCAAGCCACATAAACCAACCCTGGTTAATTTAAGAGTAAAAAAAGGTTGGGAGGTGGGGTATTGAAAGGAAAAGTTGACCAGCTGGGATTTGGAAAGGATAGAAACAGAGGCTCCCGGGACATGGAGAGCAGGAGCCAGGGGTGGGGGAAGCAGGAACCAGCAGGCGGGTCTTTAGGGCTCCAACTATCTTATAATGATCTCTCCTTAAAGCTCCCATTCTGCCAAGAGAAAGTCAGAGTGGCTGAGTTTGGGTCATGTGCCCAGCCTGGTTCCTTGATGGATGACCAAATAAGGGAGGAAGGATGATTCCCCGAAAGAGGATCAGAAAGTGGGCAAAAATGGTTATGTGCCCATTTTACAGACCAGGAAAGAGAACCCGAGACAGAAATTGGAAAGGCCACAGAGCTGGGAATAGTGGAATCTGGGTTCCAACCAGACGTCCCGGCTGCCTTTCCCCTTCTGGGACTCCAGGCTGGAAGAACAGGAGGGCATTGTTCTCCCTGCAGGAATGAATGGCTGCTGGGGATACGCCAGGGCTCAGATGGGGTCTCCCTGGGGCACAGGAAACCGCCTCAGACTGAACTGCATTCAGGGGTCAAAGGCTCCTCCCCCCCTCTCCCCCTCCAGTGAACAGACGCCCCCTTCAAACCCAGCCTCACCCCTCAGCTCCAGCCCTGTGGTTTTGAAAAGGAGCTGGGGGAAAAGGCTTATTTTTACCCTGTGCATTTTTCTGATGTGTAAGACACTGTGTGAACCAAGTATGTCCAGGCCTGGAAACAGCCCAAGCACAGCTAGTTAGTAACTCCTGGAATGCTCCTTTCTGCACACAAAATTTAAGGTCCTGTTTACATAGATATGTGGTGCACTGGGGTTGCGGATTTCCTTACTCCGATCTCAGATATGCAAAGAAAAATGAGCCCTCATAGTTCCCAGAGGTCACTCAGAGCAGTGATTAGGAGTGAGAGATTCTGAGTTTAAAACTCAGCTCTGCCACCGTGTGGCCTCAGGTAAGTCACTTAACCTCTCCAGGCCTCAGTTTCCTTTGAGCGGATACACGTAGACAAGTGTCTGGCACATAATTAATACCACAGAGGTCTTTGTTGCTGCTAGTAGGCCCTGGTCTGGGCTTGGCCATGAGCCTTCACAGGGAGGAAATTCGAAGCCTTAAGCCAGGCTCCGAATTTAAATTGTCTGTTCAGGTCAAACAGGCTTCACTTGGTGTTTCAGAGACAAACTCAGTCTTTCAGTTTCCCCTCCTCCTCTGCTCCTCTCCAAGAAAACCTCTGCCTGGACCCCATCTTGGTCACAGGGAAACTGAGGTCCAAGGAGCAAGGCCAAGGTTAGTAAGTGCCATTTAGGGAGTGCTCCCTTTGTACTAAGCTTCCTTGGTGCACAAGCTCCTTGAATCTTCCTAACAGGTGAAAAGAATCATGACTCCCTTAACCAATATTGTGTCAGCTTGCAAGCTACGGAGGCAGCACTAGACCCCAGGATGTCCACCTCCAAAGCCTGGCTCTTCTCTGCTCCTGTTAACTGTGTGCTCCCACGCCCAGTAACAAGACAAGATTCACAGGCTTCTATGTGCCAGTCGACCCATGTCACTTAATCCCTAGAGGAAAAACTCCCTCTCTACCTCATCGACCATTTGAAGCAAAGTCCAGAGATGGAATTCTGGCTTCAGGAAACTAATGAAAATCAGCTTCAGGTATAGCAGGATCTAGGGGCTCCAAGACTCATTTCTCTCCATTTCTCAGCAATGTTTTCCTCTGTTTTGGCTTCCCCTCAGGCAGCCTCTCCCTGTGTTTTGTCAAGATGGCCTGTGGTGGCCCTTACCCTCTGCCAGCTCAGCAACATCCGTGGAAAGAGACAGTCTTGATCAATAGTCTTTTTTTTTTTTTTTTGAGACAGATCCTCAAGCTGTCACCCTGGAGAGAGTGCCATGGCATCACAGCTCACAGCAACCTCCAGTTCCTGGGCTCAAGCGAGTCTTTTGCCTCCACCTCCCAAGTAGCTGGGACTACAGGCGCCCGCCACAGCGCCCGGCCATTTTTTGGTTGCAGCCGTCATTGTTGTTTGGCGGGCCCGGGCTGGATTCGAACCCGCCAGCTTAGGTGTACGTGGCTGACGCCTTAGCCCATTGAGCCACAGGCGCCGAGCCTTGATCAATAGTCTTAGTGAAAGTCTGGCACTGACTCAGGTTGGCCTTGTTTAAGTCAGATGCAAATCCTTCAACATGATGGTTTTCTTAGTCGGGCATGGAGTCCTGCCCATTTCTAGAGCTGGAGTTGGAGAGTGGAGAAGTTTTACCCTATCAATGCCCTAATTAATGGCCTCCCTGTATCCATGTCTTTTGTAATAGGAGTTTATTTCCACATGATCTGAATCTGCACTGGTCCAGAGACCCGCTCCGGCCAATGGAATACAAAGGAAGTGACGCTGAGCCTGTCCCCAGCCTCGGCCCCACAGTCTCTCCCCTCTCTCTTAGAACTCTAGATAGCCACCATAAAACAAGCCTAGGGCAGTCTGCTGCAGGTAAAAACCCAAGAAAGAGAGCCCAGTCCTCTAGCAAAGACTGTCTTAGACTAGCCAGGAGCCAACTGACCTCCCGACATGTGAGCAAGCCCAGCCAAGATTAGCATAGCTGCCTACCAAACCTAAAGCTGACCACAGATACGTGACCAGTGGGATCAAACCCGCCCAGTGAATCCAGTGACTTCATGCCCGAATCCAGTGACTTGTAAGCCATAGTAAATACTTATTCTTTCAAATCATTGAGTTTTAGGTCAATTTTTTTTTTTTTTTGAGACAGAGCCTCAAGCTGTCACCCTGGATAGAGTGCTGTGGCATCACAGCTCACAGTAACCTCCAATTCCTGGGCTCCAGCGAGTCTCCTGCCTCTGCCTCCCAAGTAGCTGGGACCACAGGCGCCTGCCACAACACCCGGCCATTTTTTTTTTTTGGTTGCAGCCGTCATTGTTGTTTGGCAGGCCCAGGCTGGATTCAAACCCACCAGCTCAGGTGTACGTGGCTGGCGCCTTAGCCCATTGAGCCACAGACGCCGAGCCAAGTTTTAGGTCAATTTGTTATGCAGCAATAGCTGACAGATACAGGGGTCAGTCTACTAAAACCATATGAACTGAGTAGGGAAGGGGAGCTTTCTAAAAGAGATGGATTCTGTTACTATAGGACAGAAGAAATCTTGAGGATGTATTGCTAGATGATTATCATCCCCTTTTTGCAAGTAGGGAAACTGAAGCTCAGAGGTCAGCTGGTAAGGGAGAAAAAAATGAATTTGAATCTTAGTCTATTCTACCAAGTCACACAGGAAAACTAAAACTATTCGGGGATGCCCACCCTGTGGCCTGCATGCCAATTTTGAGAGGACAGTTTTTGTTTTTTGTTTTTTGTTCTTTTGCAGCTTTTGGCCAGGGTTGGGTTTGAACCTGCCACCTCTGCATATGGGGCCAGTGCTCTACTCCTTTGAGCCACAGGCGCCCCCTGAGAGGACAGTTTTTGCTTATCTGTGGTGTCAGATACGGTAAAAAAAAAAAAAAAAATGCATAGACTTTTTATTTTTATTTTTTATTGTATTTGTTTTTTTGCAGTTTTTGGCCGGATCTGGGTTTGAACCCATCACCTCTGGTATACGGGCTGGCGCTCTAATCCTTTAAGCCATAGGTGCCTCCCCCTTTTTCTTTTTTCTTCTTCTTCTTTTTTTTTTTTTTTTGCCAGTCATCTTTCATTAGTGCTTGTGCATTTACTGCATGGCCCAAGACAACTTTTATTTTTTCAATGTCTGGCAAAGAAGAAAAAAGTTTGGACACCCCTGTATTAAGTGATCAACCCTGATTTAATAGCGTGTAAATGCAGCTGCCACTATGCACCTGAGAGTAATCAGTCGTGATGGTTGAATAATAACTTTAGTTGAGTTTTCTGGCAGCTAGAGTGAAAAGGGAAATGTGCTGGGTTGCATCAACCTGGTTACTGTTTATTTTAAAAAGGAAAAAGAAGATAAATATAAATACAAATGTCTGGAGTCACAAATGTTTTCTAGGTCTAGGCTCCAAAGAAGATGGCAGCAAGGGCTCCTGACATGAGGAATCTAACAGAAAAATGGCTGTTGAGGCAGGTGCTGCTCATTTAATTTTCCATAAAAGTTGAAGCTAGTCTGTGAACACACAGGTATTTCTGGGAGGCATTCATATAATGAGATCTTTTTTCTTTTATTTTCCTTTCTTTCCTCCTTTATTTTTTTATTTTTTATTTTTCTAAGAACATAGAAGTTTACTTCTGTCTCTAGTATTACAATGTAGAGATCACTGGCTCAGGGTTGGTGAGGTGGTTCAACCATTCCCAACATGCCACCTAAACCTCTGGGTACAAGGTAGCTACTCTAGCTCTGGCCTTCGGACCTGCTTCCCAGCCTGCAGAAAATGAAAAAAGCAAGAATTTGTTTTTAAGTAATCTTATCTACCTTCACTAGGACTAACAGAGGCAGAGGCTAAAGGATTGGAGTAAAACACAACTGTAAGATAAAAATTGGAAGACCACTAGAGTTCAAATCCTGGCATGACCATTTGCTAGTTGTCTTAGTTTCCTGTCATAACAAATAGGCACAAACTTGGTGGCTTAAAACAATAGAAATTTATTTGCACGGTTCTGGAGGCCAGAAGGTTAACATCAGTTACACTGGGCTGAAATCAAGATGGCAGTGGAGCCACACTTCCTCAGGAGGCTCCAGGGGAGAAATCGCTCCTGCCTCTTCCAGCCTGGTGGCTGCCAGCATTCCTTTGCTTGTAGCTGCATCACTGCAATCTCTCCCTTGGTCATCACATAGCTTTCCCTTCCTCTGTGTCTGTCCACTTCTACTATCCCTGGGCCTTCCTCTTACAATGATACATAAATGACATTTACAGCCCATATGGATAATCCAGGATAATCTCCTAATCACAAAACTTTAACTTAATCTCACTTGCAAAGACTTTGCCATATAAGATAGCATTTGCAGGTTCCAGGGATTAGGACCTGAAATCCTACAGGCCCAACATTCTGCCCATTATGCCAGCTGTGTGACCTTGGGTGAGTGTCTTAACCTCATAAAGTGCTTTCAGTTTCTTTATTTGTAAAATGACAGCGGCCATATCACTGGGTTATTGTGAACATTAAATAAATAAGCACATAAAGCGGCTTAGAATAGTGACCAGCACATGTTAAGAACTTTGTAAAGGTCAACCTTTAATAGGATCAAGAGACTTGGCCAACTAAAATCCCCACAAGGACAGATCCCTTCTCCGTCCTGTTTATTCATCCCTCTTTTTCCAGCACCTGCCACAGGGATTTGGACACAGTGCTCAGTAAATATTTAATGTACGCATTCCATTTCATGGCTGTGTGGCTTTGGGCAAGTTGTTTCTCCTCTCTGGTCCTCAGATTCCTTCTCCCTTCATAAGGAGCTGCTGCTCAGGAAAGTCCATTCCTCTTTCTGGAAGGGTGTGTCCCTGTCAGGGGTGTGGGGCCCAGGGGTCAGGAGCCAGCCACAGCTGTTCTGTTTCTGAGACACCATTTCTCAACTTGAAGCCAAGTGTCTAAATATTATGAGTGAATCAGTTAGAGATAAGGTAAGGAAATTACTTGGCCAAAGCAACTGCAGCCCAGGCCTGGGGCTGGACTTCCCTGGGTCTTCTCAGCAGCATGAGTTAGCACTTTAGCACCTGCCAAGAACACAGGGGCCTCTGACCCACAGCCAGCTGGGGCAGCCCAGATGCCTGCTCTTACTGTCCCTGTTCACAGAGCCAGCATCTAGTAAAATCCTCATACCTAAAGTGGAGAAACTGAGGCTCAAGGAAAGTGAAGGCTATGTCCTAGGTTATTCTGAGAGACCACAAATCAATGATGCTAGAACCCAGGAGTCTTAATTCCCAGCACCTGCAGGAACCAACCAGGCTGAAGGAGAAGGGAGGCTTACAGGGTGTTACAGGCAAGGAGTGTGAAATGTGCAAATGCCCAGGGGCAGAGGGAGCGCGGGGTGGGGTTGGGAGGGAAACACAAGCTCAAACACTAGAGCAAATGGGAAAGGGGTAACATGCTCAGGACTTTGGACTCAATTCTGAAGGGAAAAAAAGAACATTGATGTTTTTAGGAAGACCAGCAACAGGATCTGAGAATCTTTTTCCAAAGTGTGTTACAGAGACCATCAGCATCAGAATCACCCACCCATGATATTTAGATTGCCAAAATACAGATTCCTGGGCTGGGCACAGTAACTCACGCCTATAATCCTAGCACTATGGCAAGTCGAAGCAGGTGGATTGCTTGAGACCAGCCTGAGCAAGTCCAAGACCCCATTCCCATAAAAATAGAAAAATTATTCAGGTGTTGTGGTGGGTGCTTATAGCTACTTGGGAGGCTGAGGCAGGCAAATCGCTTGAACCCAGGAGTTTGAGGTTATTGTGAGCTATGATGCCATGTCTCTCTACCCAGGGTGACAGAGTGAGACGCCATCTCAAAAAAAATGCAGATTCCTGGGCCCTCCTCGAGAAGATTCTGAAGCACACCCACTGTTTTAGTGAGTAAGAAATGCTGTTAAGGGCAGCACCTATGGCCCAAAAGAGTAGGGCGCCAGCCCCATATACCAGAGGTGGCAGGTTCAAACCCGGCAATATCCTAAAACAACATATTAACAAGTTGAATTAAAAATTAATAAAAAAAAGAAAGAAAGAAAGAAAGAAATGCTGTTAAGATTCCCGTTAAGCTGTCTGGTCTCAGACAAACCTGGTTTCAAATCCCAGCTCTGCCATTTACTTGCTGTGTGACTTTAGACCTATTACTGCACCTCTCTGAGCCTCGGTTTTGCCTCCTCTAAAATGAAGGCAAACTGAGTATTTGCTTCACAGGGTTGCTCTAAAGATTAACGAATATAGTGTATGTAAAGCAAAGTACTCAACATAGATCCAGGACCCCCCTGGTCCTCAAAACGCAGTGGTCATTAAAGACTGCCTTTTGGTGGCAGAGAGAAGAAAGCGATTGGGAAGAGAAGGCGTGGAGGCAGGGAGGCCAGCAAGAAGGCCTCTGCGGGACTCTGGGGTGAGCCCTACGGTTGGGATGTAGAAGTGGCAACTGGCAGAATGGCCTCTGTGTGCAGCACCAGGTGGTGCCATTCTTGTGTGCTACATTGTGACAGATGCTCCCTGGAGTCAGTAGAGATTGATCATAAACTCTGCTTTAACAATCACAGGGTGGGTGCCCAGTGTTTGCCAGGCCCTGTGTTTAGCTGTTCTGTGCTCATTTATCCTCACATCAACCCAGCAGCCTGGGTATCGCTTTATCCTGGCGTTCTCACCTTTGACACTATTGCTATTTGTACAGGAAAGGCCCTTGTTGGTGGAAGGGCCCCATGCTGTGTCCTGTGAGACATTTAGCAGAATCCCTGGCCTTTGCCCACCAGGTGCCAGTAGCACCACCCCTTCCTGTTATGACGAGAAAAGTCTCCAGACATTGCCACAGGTTTCCCAGGGGGCAGTCACCCCTAGTTGACAGCAACAGCTTCATTCTCGTTTTGCAGGAAAGGAATTGTAGGCTCCGGGAGCCACAGCTCTCTGCCCATAGTCCCCCAGCTGAAAAGTGGCTGGATTTGGACCCAGGGCTGATTCAAAGCCCTGGATGTCAACTTATGCTGCAAAGGAGGTCAGATCTGTGTGGTGGCAGGACCAGATTGTCTATATGGAAGGGCCTTGGGGTCAGTGGCCTGGTCCAAAGGGGCAGCTGGAAACACCTGTGGAGCAGATGGGCTGCATTAATGTGGATTACGTGTTTACTGGGAGTGGTGTGGGACCAATTACAGAGAGTACAGGGGAGCCAAATTCACCCCCACCACCAAAACGCCCTAGGGAAGGACAGCAGGGCTGAGGGAGATGGGACGCCAAGGACAGGCAGGACAGGCAGGAAGGACCAAATGGCACTGGTAAGAGAAGCTGGGTGAGGTCAGCGAAGCCTGGAACCTCGTCGCCAGAAGCCTCCCCAAAACACTCCCTAAGTCCTTCAGCCTAAATGTTTATGCTGGGAACTGTCTTTTCCTTCCTGCGTGGGCAGATGGAGGCTTAGAAGTAAGTCCAAGAAATTTGGAGAGAGAGAACTCAGGGAGAGGGGAAGAAGCAAGGTCAGAGGTCAGGAGAAAGTAGTCACAGGCCAGGAATAAACCTCCATGCCCACAGGTTGGCATCCAGAGCCTTGCAGTTGCCACCACAGTCATCTCCCTCAGGAAGGCATGGAATTCAAAATGTGTTTTTGTTTTCCTAGGAGACATGTGGAATCAAATTATATGTTTCTCTTGCCCAGTCTTGATCTTTTTAAGCAAGGGAGTTGGAGGTGAGGGGACAATTAAATCAAAAAATCTTGCCCAGAAAAGAAACCATTCTTCTAGACCCTAAAATACTTTGTTTACACAGGTGGTTGTTGTGAAAGGCCTGACTCTGATCCTATAAAGAAGGTGGACATATAGACAGAGGCAGAGCCGTCCTAGCCAAGATCCTGCCAGGCTAAGCCATGGGGTCTTCGCTCTCCACCAAAAAGGACAGGCTCCCTCTTTGGGGTTCTTCCCCCCCGGGGGTGACCAGTAGCAATAAGGGTCCTCTTGCTGTCAAATAGCTTTACTGCAGAGAACGTCCTTATCAGAGATTGACGCAACACCTCTAACTCCTAGGCTATGTGCAATGACCCCAGGGCTTGCAAATCTTCGTGGGAGAATTGCATGGAGCCTTGAGGATGTTTTTGGTAGGAAATGGTGTTTATTAAAGAAATATGTGCCTGTTAGCCATCACTTGAATCATGTGAATTGTATGAGACATAGTCAGTCCCACATGTGTGCCCGGATGTGTGTGCACTCACACTTGCCTGTTGCTTGTGCTCTTTCTTTTGCTTCTTTGTTCTTTTTTTTTTTAAGTCATATATACGTAGGTCATGAATATATTTATGCCTTTGTGGGATTCGATGTGTTGATTATCTGTACAAATTGAAGTGTTTACAGCCTACTAATTAACATAGCTTTCCCCTCCGTTTGATCCTGCAATTCCTCTACTAGGTATATATCCAAAAGACCAAAAATCACTTGCTCCTTTGTTCTTCTACCAAAGTGGAAAATGTTGGAAGGTGTTTGAGAGAGACCTGAAAACAGACAGGAAACAGCAATTAGTCCATTCTTCTCCCTTAAAAGGATAAAAATGTGTCTCTGGATATTTTTAAGCCCAAACCCATTCTTCTCAACCTTTAATCACCTGGGGCAGATTCTGGGCTCAGCCCGGTGGCTCACACCTACAATCCCAGCACTCTGGGAGGCCAAAGCAGGAGGGTCACTTGGGGCCAACAGTTCAAGAGTAGCCTGGGAGACTCCATCTGCACAAAACATTTTTTTTTCTTTAGACAGGCATGGTAGGGCACACCTGTAATCCCAGCTGCTCGGAAGGCTAAGGCAGGATGATCACTTGAGCTCAGGAGTTCAAGGCTGCAGTGAGCTCTGATCCTGCCTCTGAGAGTTTCCGATACACACCCAGGCATCGCTGCTGCTGGTCTGGGGACCACATGTGGTGTGGTGAGGCCCCAGCACATAGTTGATGCTTGAGGTGGTTGCCAGAGCTGAGCCTCATCCTTGCAGGCCAAGTGGGCTGTGTGTGCCTGGCTCCGGCTGTTCCTGCCCTTCCCTCCCCCTGCCAAGTCTCCCCCTGATCTCCTTGGCTTCTCACAGAGGGCGCCTCCTCCAGAGATGTCAGCTCCAATCAAGGATTCAGGGAACATCTGGGCTGGAGAGATCGTTGAGATAATCTCATTCAACAGTCTTCGGAGTTCCCATGTACTTTCATGGCAAGAGCTAAAAACTCAACTCAACACACACATTTATACAGACTTGTAGAAAATATCAAGGTTTTATTTTTTTGGTGTGCTTTTAAATATAAATGGTATCGCATTGTCTGCATCATTCTGTACTTGGCTTTTCTCTTAATAATAAATCTTGGAGATTTTTTAGGTTCGTGGAGGAGAACCTCCCCATTCTTGCTAACAGCAGCACAACATTCCAGAGTGTGACCTACACCAGTCTTGGTACCACAGAGGATGCCAAAACCTGTATGCACATTTAAAGGAAAGAAAAGTCTGTATTGAAATTGTGATATCGAGCATGTTTGACTTTCATAATTATAAGAGGTCCTCAAATGTAACATGTGCCCATCTTTTGTCGTTGGTATATATGGAGTGTTACATAATTTTAATACAGTTT
Source organism: Perodicticus potto (assembly GCA_963574655.1). Lineage (NCBI taxonomy): Eukaryota > Metazoa > Chordata > Mammalia > Primates > Lorisidae > Perodicticus > Perodicticus potto. The sequence continues at coordinate 9,888 of CAUYRH010101498.1, read as the reverse complement.
TCTCATTTCTTAAAATGTGTATACATTTTTTTGGCTCCCTTTATATTTACATTTGGGGCAGGATAATTCTATATTGTGGGGGCTGTCCTGGACATGGCAGCAGTACAACCCCCTAGATGTGACAACCAAAATGTCACCAAACATTGCCTACATGCGCTGTGGGGGCAAAATTGCCCCAAGAGAGAACCATGGGACTAAGATCTGGAAGGGAAATTTCAAAGAGGTAAGATGAGCTACCTCTGGGGGCCATAGGGAAAGATTGGAATGAGGGAAGGGTTTTCATTCATTCATTCACTTCACACATGTTTATTAAGCATCTATTAGGTGCCAGACACTGTCCTACGTGCTAGGGATGTGGCAGGGGAGAAAACAAAAATCCGTGAGATTGTGGATCTGACATTGTCCTGGGGGAGACAGAAAAGAAACAAACAAGACAGACGTGGCTGGGCGGTGGCTCACACCTGTGATCCTAGAACTCTAGGAGGTCAAGGTAGGTAGATCGCCAGCCTTGAGCAAGAGTGGGACCCCGTCTCTAAAGCTAGCTGGGCATTGTAGGTGGTGCCTCTAGTCCCGGCTACTTGGGAGGCTTAGGCCGGGGGATCGCTTTAGTACAGGAATTTGAGGTAACTGTAGGCTGCGATGATGCCATGGCACTCTACCCAGGGCGACAGAGTGAGACTCTATCTCCACCAAAAAAAAAAAATGTAAACAAGACAGACATCAGTACATAAGGCACACTAAGAGCTTTGGAGAAAAATAGGACAAGAGGGCTCGGCGCCTGCGGCTCAACGGGCTAAGGCATCAGCCACGTACACCTGAGCTGGCAGGTTCGAATCCAGCCTGGGCCTGCCAAACAACAATGACGGCTACAACCAAAAAATGGCCGGGCGTTGTGGCGGGCGCCTGTAGTCCCAGCTACTTGGGAGGCAGAGGCAGGAGACTCGCTTGAGCCCAGAAGCTGGAGGTTGCTGTGAGCTGTGATGCCACGGCACTTTATCCAGGGTGACAGCTTGAGGCTCTGTCTCAAAAAAAAAAAAAAAACGAAATATAGGACAAGAGGAGGGGTGAGGGAATGCTGGGACTGAGTGGGGACTTTGCAGCCCTCAAGTGGGATGTTTAACTTTCTTAGAAGGAGGATATATCTGTGAATTATTTGGGTAGTTTTAAAATTCTTTAAAGACTGTGGCCAGACATGGTGGCTCGCACCTCTAATCCTAGCACTCTTAGAAGCCAAGGCACGTAGATTGCCTGAGCACAGGAGTTTGAGACCAGCCTGAGCAAAGCAAGAGCCTATCTCTACTAACAAAATTGAAAAACTAGCTGGGTGGCTCGGTGCCGGTGGCTCAACGGGCTAAGGCGCCAGCCACGTACACCTGAGCTGGCGGTTTCGAATCCAGCCTGGGCCCTCCAAACAACAACGATGACTGCAACCAAAAAATGGCCGGGCATTGTGGCGGGCACCTGTAATCCCAGCTACTTGGGAGGCAGAGGCAGGAGACTCGCTTGAGCCCAGGAATTGGAGGTTGCTGAGAGCTGTGATGCCACGGCACTCTATCCAGGGCGACAGCTTGAGGCTCTGTCGAAAAAAAAAAAAAAAAGAAAAACTAGCTGGGTGTTATGGCGGGCATCTGTAGTCTTGTCTACCGGGAAGGCTGAGGCAAGGAGATCAGGCACGTGGAGAACTTCACCTGTGACTTGCGATGTGCTGGGAAGACCTGCTGTTTGCTCAGAACTGGCCGGAGAAGAAGGACTCGGCTCTGCGCCTCCAAGCATGGCCCCCTCCCCGCTTCTATTCCCCCTCCTCAAACGCTTGCCCCTGTTACCCTGAGCCAGGGGCCAGAAGACTACACACCAACCCCAGCCACCAGTGGGGGCAGAGTCAGTAGTGGGTTCGCATCCTTACGCACTGCCGCTTTTCAGCTACTCAGTACCCCACATCGCCCAGTTCCTTGATCACTGACCAGTCCTCCAGGGATTGGGTATGCTATGGCTCATTTGGCTCTTACCTCTTCCCAGCAAAAAGCCGTTTCTATTACAGCCCACTAAGTGAGCTCCAGCTGTGTCCTGGGTGACTCACTTGCCGAAATTCATAATTCATTTCATCCTGCCACCCATACCCCTGTGAGTTACACGTTCATATTGTCTCCATTTTACAGATTTGGAGACCGAGGCACAGAGATTAAGTCCCATGGAGGGTGGGTAGCAGGCACCCTGGCAGGCAGCCTGGCCGCTGAGCCACATGTGTCCCCAGATTAGGGGAAACTCAGCCCCAAGGAGTGGGATTCCTCTCAGTCCTAGGAGAGGGTGAAAGGAGTCTACACTGGCTGTGTCCTCGAATGCTTGTTCCTCAGGAAGCAGCTCTAACTGCACCATCTGGGTCACATCTGTAACTTTCTGGCCAGCTCAGGTTTCACTACACAGTCGTTTACCGATCACTGGGCTCCAGGAAGGCAGGGTCCTGTCTGTCTGGGTAGGAGCCCTGCCTGGCCCTGGGCACAGAGGCACGATTCAATAAATTGTGGCCAAAGACCTTTTGGATCAATAGCCAGTTGTCAGTGTGGCTAAGACATAGCCCTGGCCACTGCGTGACCCTGGCAGGCTCTTCCCTTCCTCCTTCCGTGAGACAGGCTTCGTCTCTCAAGTGTCACACATATGAAACACTCAAGGATTTCTACTGAATGGATGAATGAGTGAAATCAGAGCTGGAAAGGCCTTCAGAGCCCGGGGATGCAAACTCACATACCCCATGAGCCAGGCAGGAGTCAGAAATAACTGAGCAGGGTGGGGCCGTGGCGGCCACTACTCAGCTCCGGTCGCTAGCACTGCCAGATCTTCCAATGGCTGAAAGAGAAGCCAGAAATGTAGAGTCGTACAAAAGGTTTCCCAACTTTTAAGTGTTGGCAACTAATTTAAAACATTCAAACATGTCTGTGGGCAGGATGTGGCTGCAGGCTGGTGGTTTAAGACTGCTGATGAATCTAACTGCTGGTGGCACGCATGGGAAGACTGAGCCCAGAGAGGGCGAGCCACCAGCCCCAGGGCACAGAGCATGGGGGGTGGAGAGAAAACAGCGACCTTGCTCCTGCAGCCACAGTCTCCGGGCACAGGCTGGTCCCTGATCCTAGAGGAGGCAACACAGCCTTCTCCTCCGGGCCTGGCCCTTCCGGGGTAACAGAGAGGGCACAATGTCTCCTCCCAAGTTCATGGCAGCCTCCCACCCTTCCTGGGCCAGGCCGTGTCAGGCACTGAGATGGAGAGAATAATTCCAAGTGGTCTAGGAGGCAAGAGCTCAGGGGAGGAAGTGGCAGACACATGACTTTTTCCTTTGGTGACTTTTGACATAACTTTAGCAGACCTGGGCAAAACACAGGAAGAGATGGTTCAAGCTCTGCTTCTGGAGAAACGTGCCACTGAGGCTGGACCTCTGGCCCAGCGTGGGAAGCTCTTAGCAACTTGGAATGTGTCTCTGAGCAGTTCCCATGTGCCAGGTCCATCTCACCGGAGCTCATCTGAGACACTCACAAACTCCCTGGCCACCCCTTCCTCTGTTCCCCACCCAGCTCACTCTGCCCAGGCACATGGGACCCGGCTGTGCCTCAGACACACCAGCCCTGCCCCCACCTCAGGGCCTTTGCACTTGCTGTTCATCCCACCCAGTGCACTTCCCCATCGTGCCTATGGCTTGTGCAATCACCTCTTTGGGCCTCTGCTTAATGTGACCTCGCAAAGCCCTCCCTGCCTTTTTACCCCATTTCAACTGCAAACCAAGGCTGGGCACAGTGGCTCACACCTGTAATCCTAGCACTTTGGGAAGTCAAGACAGGCAGATCGCTTACGCTCAGGAGTTCGAGACCAGCCTAAGCAAGAGCAAGATCCCGTCTCTAAAAATAGCCGGGTGTTGTGGTGGGCACCTGTAGTCCCAACTACTCAGGAGGCTGAGGCAGGAGGATTGCTTGAGACCAAGAGTTTGAGGTTTCTGTGAGCTATGATGCCAAGCACTATACCAAGGGCAACAAAGCGAAACTCTGTCTCAATTAAAAAAAAAAAATCTGCAAACCATATCCAACATCCCCTAGCTCTATCCAGCTTCATTTTTGACCACAGCACACTCGTCGGACATGGTGAATGTCATACTTATTTGTGCATTAGATTCCCTTTGCTGTATAAAAACTCACTGCAAACTTGATAGCTGAAAACAACACAAATGTATTGCCTTACAGATCTGGCGGCGCAAAGTCCAAAACAGGTCTCCCTAGCTAAAATCAGATGTGGGCAGGGCAGTGTCCCCTTCTGGAAGCCCAAAGGGAGCATCTGTTTCCTCGCCTTTCCCAGCTACCTGAGGCTGCCTGCATTCCCAAGCTCGTGGCTCCATCCTCTGTCTTCAAAGCCAGCACAGGCGAGTCCAGGCTTTCTTAGGCTACATCCCTCAGACTCTGATGCTCCTGCTTCCCTCGTGCACTTAGTAGGGCCTTTGTGATTGTGTCGGATCCGCCTGCTTAATCCAGGGTGGTCTCCCAGCTCTAGGTCGGCTGCTTAGTGACTCTAACTCCCCTTTGCCATGTGACCTAGCATGTGCAGGTCCCGGGGTGAGGGCACCCAGGACGGCCCATGATTCACTGCTTCATGCCCAGTGACTGGCACTTAGTGGGTGCTCAGTATCTGGTGACTGTGTGGGTGGGGGAGTAGAAGGTGCTGGCCATAGGAGAGGGAGGCGGAAGGAGAGGAGACAGTGAGAACTCAGAGAGACCTGACGTGCTGGAGAGCGGCAACAGGCCCCAGGCCTTCCCCATCTGCCCACTATCCTGTGCCCACAGACAGGAGTGGGCCTAGCCGTTTGCATCCTCATCCCTTAGTTGTGGCACTTTTGATTTCTCCGAAAGGCCATGGGCTGTGTAGAGGAGCTCCAGAGAGAAGGCCCAAGGCCTGGGCAGCTTCAAAGGGGATTGTCCTGGCCCCAAGCCTCCCCTCTGAGTGACCCCCACAACCCTCACAAACTCCACTCCCCAGCCTGGGCCAGTGGTCCATGCAGACAGCTGCCCGGTCTGGCCCTGCCACAGTGGACCTGTCTGCTAGGCCTGCAGGCTCCAGGGCGAGTCACGGAGCAGCTGGGGCCCCGTCCAGTCCTGTGTGTCTTCTCTGCTTCAAAAGAGACTGGCTCAGGGACCAGGTTTCCTCATGGCTGAAAAATGTTCTAGCCCAAAGTGTATGAGCAAACAGCCTGCTGAGAAGGAAGCAGAAATATTAAATTAATGACTTTTCAGCATGAGGGGAGATACTGGGCCACACACAACAATAGGCGAAGGCCTGAGAAATAGGATACAGGTGAAGGACGGGAGGAACAGAAAATAAAACAATGCAGCTTCCAGACACATATCGATGATAACTATGTCTAACTCAACAAAGAAAAGGTACTCTGCTTCACTCTTAATTTGAAAACAGATGTTAACTATACTGAGATGCCTGTTTTCATCTATTAGAGTGACAAAAACCCAAAAACTTTAAAAAACAAAAAAACACAGTGTGGATGAAGTTGTGGGTAAACAGGCACCCTCACACATCGTTTGTGGGAGAATAAGTTGGCACAACCTCTACCACATGGAAGTTTGACCACGTGGCTCAAAATGTGAAGTGCACACATCTGTCACAAAATGTGACTTCTCCCTACAGAGAGAAAATTAGGACTCAAAAAAGGCAAGGAAGTTTCCAAGGCCACACAGTGGGCATCTTAGGCAGGACTCTGTGAAATGAAAATGGTAGAACCCCCTGACCCAAACTGGCTTATCCCAAAATGGGATTTATGTCAAATATATCTGATAAAAGCAGAGATGGATGTGGGCTTCAGGCATGGCTAGATCCAGATGCTTAGACGAGGTCTACAGACATATATTCCCTTGGTTCTCATCTCTTACTCTGGACAGGCATCCTCATGACCTACATTGCCCCTAGCACAGTGGTTCTCAACCTTCCTAATGCCATAGCCCTTTAATAGAGTTCCTGTGGGTTGCGACCCACAGGTTGAGAACCACTGCCCTAGCAGCTCCCAGCTCTCATCCCACCACCTCAGGAAATCCACAGAAAAGGAAGCATCACTTTCCAGTTGTTCCAGAACAAGGTCTATAACAGTGCTACTCAAACTTTAATGAATCTTCTGGGGACTGTGTTAAAATGCAGATTCTGGCTCAGTAGGTCTGGGGTGAGGCCTGAGATGCTGCACTTTTAACAAGTTCCCAGAAGATACTAATTCTGCAGATCTGTGGACCCTGCCTTGAGAAATGGAGTCTTTGCATAATTAAAAATACATTCTGAGCTCGGTGCCTATAGCTCAGCAGCTAGGACGCCAGCCACATACACTGGAGCTGGCAGGTTCAAACCCAGCCCAGGCCTGCCAAACAACAATGACAATTACAACAAAAAAATAGCCAGGCATTGTGGCAGGTGCCTGTAGTCCCAGCTACCTGGGAGGCTGAGGCAAGAGAATTGCTTAAGCTCAGGAGTTTGAGGTTGCTGTGAGCTGCAACATCATGGCACTCTGTGACATCATGGCACTCTGACATAGTGAGGCTCTGTCTCAAAAAAAAAGAAAAGAAAAGAAAAGAAAAGAAAATCCCATTCTGCACACACTAAACTCTATTGCTATACGCCAAAGATTTTACCCAAACTAATGTAGGGTTAGGGTTAGGGTGTTTTCACAAGAATGATAGCAGTGGGTGCTATCATTACCCCATTTCTCTGCAAGGCCCAGATTATTTTCCAATATTGTACCACCAGGAAGCAGCAAAGGTGGGGCTTGACTCTAGATGATGGATTCTCTAGATAGAAGAAACAGTCCCTGTTGGTGGCCCTTGAAGCTATCTCTAGTTCTTCCCTACTTCAAAAGCACTGTAGTGAACAACCCCATAGATGTGTATTTATAAGCAGATACTAGTATGTTTGTGAAGTGAAACTTCCAAAAAGATGGGTGCATATTTCTATTATCGTTAGGCACTGTGGGGACAGAGACTGTTCATTTCTCCACATCAGTGCCAGCAAACAGTGTATGTTACTGTTTTTATTTTTTTTCCACTCTGGTGAATGAGAGGTGCCATTCCTCACAGCCCAGGGAGGAGCTGAACACTAAGGAGAAAGTCACATCCCAGCCCTGGGCATGCAGCCTCCTTCCTAGAACATGTCATCCAGGGAATGTCCTGTGCCAGCCAACCTCTAGGCATCTGGGTGTGGGTGAAAACACATTCCAGTGTCTGGTTTTATCCTATCTCATCAGCACCTGCAGTGGAAAGACAAGGCCTCTGCTATGGGCTAACCTGTGTCCCCGCAAAATCCATATGTAAGGAAGTCCCAAAGCCCGGCACCTTGCATGGGACTGTATTTGGAGATAGGGCCTTTAAAGAGGTGAGTAAGTTAAAAATAGAATGGCCTCTAATCCAATCTGGTGTCCTTAGAAGAAGATGAACAGACACCAGGGGTGCACGTGCACAGATGGCAACCTTGTAAAGAGGCAGCAGGAGGGTGGCCGTCTGCAAGCCAAAGAGAGAGGCCTCAGCGGAGACCAACCCTGCCAGCTGCCACCTTGATGTTGGATGTCCAGCCTTCAGAACCGTGAGAAAATAAATCTGCTCCCTCAGCTGCCCAGCCTGTGATATTTTGCTATTATAGTTCTAGCAAAAAAGTACAGCCTTGGGAGGTGCCTGTGGCTCATCGAGTAGGGCGCCGACCCCGTATACCGAAGGTCGCGGGTTCAAACCCGGCCTCGGTTGAACTGCAAAAAAACAGAAAAAATAGCCGGGCATTGTGGCAGGCACCTGTAGTCTCAGCTACTCGGGAGGCTGAGGCAAGAGAATCACCTAAGCCCAGGAGTTGGAGGTTACTGTGAGCTGTGTGACACCACGGCACTCTACTGAGGGTGATAAAGTAAGACTCTGTCTATACAAAAAAAAAAAAAAAATAAAATCTACAGCTTCTCTGCGCCCATAGCTCAGTGAGTAGGGCACCAGCGACATACACCAAGGCTGACGGGTTTGAAACCAGCCTGGGCCTGCAAACCAAAAATAGCTGGCCATTGTGGCAGGCACCTTTAATCCCAGCTACTTGGGAGGCTGAGTCAAGAGAATCGCTTACGCCCAAGAGTTTGAGGTTGCTGTGAACTGTGATGCCACAGCACTCAGGGTGACAGCTTGAGACTCTGTCTCAAAAAAAAAAAAAAAAGTACAGCCTCTCTCCCTACACACCCAAAAACTTCCAAGGAAGATCATAGGCCTGGCTCGGGTTCCCTTCCAGCTGTCAGCCATGCTGTAGCCAAAGGATGTGGAGGTCTGCTCGGCCAGGCTTCTGTCATGAGCTCATCCCTGGAGCGAGGGATGGGTTCAGCCCCCCAACCTGGACTCATTTTACCTTGTCTTGTCATAGGATGGGTTCAGCCCCCCAACCTGGACTCATTTTACCTTGTCTTGTCATAAGCTTACATTTAAAGCAAATGAGGGCAGCCTTGCAGCTACATAGCATAAAGGGAGAATTTTTTCTAACCTAGAGGTCAAGTTCAGACAGAGAAGTTGGATTTTTTTTACAAGTTCCCTTTTTACTGAGACCCTGCTTCGGGGTTCTTGGTTATAACTCCCTAAGGCTCAGTCTCATCCTGCAGGGGACAGTAAAACACAATCCCCCAAAGTAATTACTAATTACAAAGAGAAAGAGAAAATGGCAGAAAAACCTTTGATCACCTTAGCCAAGCAATCAGCAGCTTATGCCTCTGATAGGATGGCCTGAGAAGGACACAGTCACTTCTATGCTTCTTGAACAGAACCCTAACCTGAGTCCAAGCATGAGGAAACATCAGATACACATTCGATGAAACAACTGGCCTGGACACCTCCAAAAATATCAGGATTAAGTACAAAATCTCCCAGATTAAGAGACACAAAGAGACGTGACAACTAAATGTGATTCATAATCCTGATTAGATTCTGGATTGGGGGAAAATCACTATAAAGGATGATTTAAGCTAAATCACAAAACATGATGGCAAAACATATATGGACTTTAGGCAGGATCTGTGTGAAAGCTGCTGAATTTGATGGCTAAATGGTTGTGTAAGAGAATGTCCTTGTTCTTAGGAAATACTCGCTAGAGTATTAGGGGTAAAGGAGCATCACTTCTACCAATTTATTCTCAAATGACTCAAAAGATAAAAATATGTCCCCAAAGAGAAAGAAAGATAAATGGTGAAATAAGCATAGCAAAATGTTAATCATTGATAAATCTAGGTAAAGGATGTTTGGGGGCCATTAGGGCCATTATACTATTCTTACAACTTTTATTTATTTCAATATTAAAAGCCTTTCCAAAGTCCCTACGATCCCATTCACGGTGTGTAAACACTCCCATGGCATTAGGTTGTGCTATGATTTTCAGCTCCTTTTTGCTTTTATCATTATTATTATTATTATTTTATTATTTAGAGACAGAGTCTTGCTCTATTATCTGGGTTGGAGTGCAGTGGCTAAGTCACAGCTCACTGAAAACTCCAATTCCGGGGCGGCCACTGTGGCTCAAAGGAGTAGGGTGCCAGCCCCATATATCGGAGGTGCTGGGTTCAAATGTGAGCCCAGCCAAAAAAAAACCTGCAAAACAAAAACAAAAGCAAAAAAACCCTCCAATTCCGGCTCAGTGCCCGTAGCGCAGTGGTTATAGCACCAGCCACATATACCAAGACTGGTGGGTTTGAACCCAACCCGGGCCAGCTAAGTGTTGTGGCAGGCTCCAGTAGTCCACTGGAGCTGTGGGAGGCTGAGGCAAGAGAATAGCTCAAGCTCAAGAGTTTGAGCTTGCTATAAGCTGTGACTCCATGACACTCTACTAAGGGCGACAAAATGAGACTCTGTCTCAAAAAAAAAA